>JAHXMU010000039.1:667327-705171 GCA_019455685.1 Philornis downsi | reverse complement strand
CCCAGATGGCCTCATTTGCATTTAGTAGTGATTTTGTTTGGCCATCAAATCAGAACTTATACCGGCTTTTACTTCTCCATTGTTATTATTTAGTGGCCAACGGCACGAAGCTACCCATGGAGCGAATAAGCGAGTGAGTAGTCTGTGAGCGAGTGTTCGTTTATCAAGTGTGGTGAATTGTAAGTGTTTTTTGTCGGTGTCATTTTAATAATATTGGGTTTTTCCCCCACTACTTTCTACTATTCTCTATACGGAGAATTGTACAATCTGTAGTTTTTGTAGGTTTTGTGATTTTGACCAAAAAGGACTCGTTTGGACATCCTCATCGTCTTCGTGGTCGTTGTCTCTATAACTGTCTATCTGCTGCTGTATTGCTGCGACTCACGTGTCATGTTTGTGACTTGTTTTAGTCATGACTTGATAGATTTACTGTCACTGCAGATTTGACTAACAAAATGTTTACTAATGCATGCCAACTTCCGTTCTGCACATACATCTACACCCCAAGTTATATTTGCATACACTCTCACATGTAATGATTTATTCCTACAGTTATTTAAAATTCGAGGTGGGCGGAGGACTAGTGTTTGCTTAGATAATAGCCAAGTAATTGATTTCTTTAAGAAGATTAAAATGTTAAGCAATAATAAATTTATGTTGTTTTCCTTCTTTTTTTTTTTTTTTGTTTCTCTGCAGAAATGGTATTAGAGGGAAGTGTGTAAATGTGATTAAGACGATTAAGGAAAAGCCTAGATCCCTCCAGGTATATCCTAGATAAATATGGAAAACCTATTGTGTTTTTTTAAATCTTTAATTTTAATCCTTTTCGTATACAGAAAAACTTGTTTAAAAAAATAGCTTTTGTTGATGTTTAAAGAGGGGAAAAGGGATTGTGTGCCTTCTTGAACAGTATATTGGAAGTAAAGTCGAATCTGGCAAAATGGGCGCTTGACAAAATTGATCAATTTTTATATGAACTGAAATAGTTTTCTACAAAATTCATTGCATTCACTAACATTTGTAAAAATTGTATCAATTAATATGTTTCCGAATCTACGGGCTTTTCAGCTCAATCTATACCAATTAGCCAGCAAGGTATACCTTCATATAACTCAAAAGATCGTCGAATTGATTTTTTGATTGTTTTAACATTTTTTTTTTTTTTTCATGTTATGACTTTAAAACATTCTGCCAAAAAAGTAGCGGAAATCGATCACTTAAATTGCTTGCTTAAATTCTCTTTATTGCTAAGTTTGCACAACTATCTTTATGCTGCGGAAATTGAGCGAGATCTGTTATTTAGTTTGTTTCGAGTTTTCGGTTTTGTCACTTCATATCAAGGGTCTTTTGCTAGGGTGCTTACGGAGAATCGACTTTATCAAAACCACGTGCATGTGAGTGGTACAGTGCAAAAAAGCGGTCGAGATGTGATGAAAGGTTGTTCTCGCTCTGGTCTTCCATCAACGTTGTCAACTAAAATTAACATCGATAAGATGAGGAAAAACCATTATTTAAGACAAAGCCGCTGAATTTTTTTGGTTCACGAATCATTTGTAAATATTGTTTGATTATGAAACGCATTCCCATTCGACTGGATCCGGAAAATATGAATTTTCTTCAAAAACACTAACACGTCAAAGTCACTAAAGATATGCTAAGGAATCAATTCTGATCCCACATTCATGAAACGCCTGATAACTGGTGAGAGTTTTATGAGTTTGAAATATTAATTAGTAAACAAGATTCAGAATGGTGCCTTCCAACTGAGCTGAAAACAAGAATATGACGTTAAAGTCGATCAAAAGTCTGGGTAACGTTGACTGTTTTCTTTAATTGTCGCGGTATTGTGCACTTGAAATTCTTGACAAAAGGTCAGACCGTAAATAAAGAATATAATCTGAGTATTTTGCAGCATTTGAGAGAAGACATTCATCAAAAAATTCCATATTTGTGAGAAGGCAAATCTTAGATTTTGCACTACAATAACGCACCATCTTTCAAGCCTGTCATTGTGTACGAATTTTTGGCGAAAGACGAAAACAAATTAGTTGACACAACTCGAAAGGACACGGTGATATTTATTAAATCCACTCTTGAGGACGAAGTCAATCGTAAGATTGGGCTGTATATTAAATTAAAAACATCGAAGCAAACGATAATCATGCATTTTATAATCAACGACTTCAAGCCGAACAAATAACGCAATTCACTTGAACTAATCAAATGTCATTGTACGAGGTGAGCTAAAAAGTAAGGTGAATTTTCAAATTTCGCGGGCTACGTTCATTCGACTTTCAATTAATATTTTTTGTTTATGTTGATACACCTGTCTCGAATATATGTTGACGGTTTTATCCATATAGCATGTTTAGTCTGTTTGTGAGTAGGATAAATAAAACAAGTGTTTTGCGTGTTCGGAGATTTTCTGCTGTCGAAAAAAATGGATCAAGCCGAACAAATAACGCAACCCAATTGAACTAATCAAATGTCACTGTACGAGTATGCTACTTCGAGACACGGAGAGCTAACTTTTTTTTTGCTAGAAAAAGTGTTTGAGATATACTTTGGTGTTGGAATTCCTCACTCACATAAGCTCATTGTTTCAGAAGGGTCCTACTATTCATACTAAATTTGAATGAATAGTGAATACACTCAGCGAAATTCAATTAAAGAATCTCACTGTTTTAGATTGTTTGAACCTTATGCATTAGAGCGGCCCTTAGCTATAAGTAAATTTTCGAATGTTGGATTTTTGCTGCTCCCAACCAACGTTTTGTACAAAATTTCAGCTTAATCGGTTAACTTCAAGGCGAGCCCCAAACGGCTTAAAGTTGTAGCACAGTAACACTATGATTAAATCCTATAAAAATACGGTATAATCTTCCCTATATCGCCCGATTTTATTATATTTTTTTTTTTCTTCGAAAAATTTATGTGGACACATCCAGGCTGTCCCAGCAATCGTTTAAAACATTCTGAATCAAATTTCTCAAAAAATTAATTCCAAATTAAATTTTTTCTCATCTGGTAAAATCACCTTTTTCACTTTTCCATCCATTCCATTTTTTCATTTTTCATTCCATCCGAGCCATCTGATAGGGCCGGTTTAGACCACATTTTTCCCAAATAAGCCAGTTGCTAGTTGCCAAAATTTGCTGAAGACGTCACATGGGTTACTGGTAGATTTCATTGTGATAAAATTTTTGAGGCCGTTGAATGTTTTTTTAGTCCTGCGCATACAATAGCGGCTTCACCTCGTTATGGCACCTTCTGATTATTAGAATTTTTATATTTTTCTTGTAGTTTTCTTTCAGTTTTACAATGTGGTACAGCTGTGTAGTACAGCAGTAGCAGAGCGTTCTAGTTTGCGTGAAATTTTTCGGTTAGACCATTCGACATCCTTGTATGCAAGGACTTGAGTGACTTCTTCGCTGGTCAGCGTCTTTTCTTCACTCCATTTAAAAATAATATGAAAAACACCCGTTTTTACAAAACTAAACCTAAAAAAAGTATGTTAAATAAATGTAATTCCAAAAAGACACAAATCAACTTCTGAACTGGCCTTTTTGGACGATTTAAGACGAATGCCCTTAAATGAATTTCGCACCAAAAATGACGAAAATTCACTAAATTTATTTAAAAAATTTTTTACGTATGCCTGAACAAGAAGTAACGAAAATCTCCACCTGTCTAGAATAATATTACAAGTATCAGTATCAACTTTTTGTTCAGGGAATAATTGAAATTCAATTACAAAGGCAGTAATATTTGCTTTGCGGCTGGTATAAATCAGAAAAGAAATTTGGAATATCGAAATTTAAAAATTTCAAGTCGTCAAATGGTGAAGAAGTTCTAGTAGGATGCAATCCTTCTAGACAGTTCAATGCATAAAACTATTGGTATTAGTAAAAGAACTGCCAGTGGTCAGCAGATTTATTACAACTCTCCTACTGAAAGTGACAGACAACGTATTGATGGTAACATGGAAATGATGTATTTCCCTTTTAAATCTATCTAACATGTATTCTATTAAAAAACATGCCAGGAAGTTGTCGATAAAATACAAAATATTTATTATTCATTCAAATTTATTGTGTCTCCTTCATAGTGGGTCCCTTCCGCAGTAACACACTTATATGTAGCAATGAAAATAATCCAATCATTATTCAAACAAATTTTCCGAAAAAGACTTCAAGACAACTCTGTTTAATTTCTTCTATGCACCGAAAACGAGTGCCTCGAAGTGATAATTTTAATTTTGGACAGAGACAAAAGTCAACCAGAGCCATATTAATGGAATATGGCGGCTGTTCGGTGATATTTGTTGAGTTTTTGGACAGAAACTTATTTATAATGATAGCTTTGTTAGGTGAGGCGTCAGCTTAGTGCAAAACTCATAAGTTTTCTTTCCAAAAATCTGGCCTTTTTTCGATGACGTCGTTCTTCCAAATGCCACGTAATACACAGGAAACTTTATTTACTTACTATTTTATCTGATCTGATGACACTTATAGTAATGAACACAGTCCAATCATTATTTAAACAAAATTTCCGGAAAAGACTTCAAGACTCCTCTGCTTAATTTCTTCTATGCACCGAAAACGAGTGCCTCGAAGATATAATTTTAATTTTGTAAAGAGACAAAAGTGAACCTGAGCCACATCAATAAAATATGGTGGCTGTTCGATAATATTTGTTGAATTTTTGGACAGAAACTCATTTACAATGACAGCCCTAAGAGGTGCTGCGTCAGCGTGTTGCAAAACCCATAAGTTTTTTTTCCCACAATCCTGTCTTTTTTTCGATGATCTCGTTCTTCAAAATGCCGTGTGCAGCACAAGTAACTTTCTTTATTTATTATTTGATCTTTTGACAAGAGTTCCAAGTGCACAACATTGCGATGCTCAAAGAAAGCAGTCAACATTACCTTGAAATTGATGTGAATCGATTTCAGAGTAGAGGCGCCATTCAGAATCTTTTTTAATGGTTTGCATGTCAAACTTGTAAACCCACATCTTCTGACAAGTTATAATGCGCTTTTTCAACGTGGGGTGGGAATTGACTTGTTCTGCATGTTTCCAGCGATCGTTATGTGATTGAGTTTAAAAAAATGGTGGTCTTTTGGAATGAATCCAGCAGCAATAGTTCTTATAATCAAATGATCTCTCCTTCAAACTTAATTAACGACTTTCAGTCGCCATTTCCTATGTTTTATCGATGTTAACTTCAGTTGAAATGTTGATGGCCGACCAGACAAAAGCGATTCAACGCAGGCCTTCTATAAAGTTTTCGCTGATTCATTACAATATTTTAGCCAATTTTTTTGCTTCTTTTGTTGTCCATTGCAAATATCGCTTTTGAGATGAATTGACAAAATCAAGCACAACGAAGAAAAAAACTAAATGGGAGATCCTGCTCGAAGTTAGCGTCTGTATAAAGGACGATTATGGCTACGTAACAACAAAAACAATTTAAATAATCCCTTTAAGCGGACTTTTGTAGTGATCAATTCACTGTACTTTTTCGACTTGATGTATGCTTTTAATTGAAAATATGTATGAGCTCTGGCCGCTCGTTAGCAAAATCCCAGCATTTTCATATCAAAAGTGAAATTTTGTCATTCAACATATCGTTTATGTGATTTTGTCATGGATTTTGTTGTGTATGCGGACATATTTAGTAAATCCTATGTGATGTTAGGTTACGTGCAAATCGTTCTTAATTGCTACATTTTTGTTATATTTCCAACAGACAGAATGAATGCAAATACCACTTGATGCGACCAAAAAATATATAACGCCCAAAGGGTGATGTTTAAGGTACCAACCACGTTTGGATCAAATATGTTTCATGATGTTGGTCGGTTGAGGTGTGTCAATCTGTCTGTCTGACTGACTGGTGGACACAATAACTGTTGTAAATTTGTGTGAGACTTCTTAAAACATGGAACATTCTTTTATTTTGTAGAAAGGATATGTCGGTGAGGTTCTACTGGAACTTTCCACAGGAAGTAACCGGTTTCACGAAACTAAATCGTTTCTCTTTAACTTCTTATCATTGGCATGTACTAACCTAATTTACTGTGCATAGAATTCCTTTTAAATGCCTGTAAAATTTAAGAAATTCTGCTAAAATAACCGTTTTGTTACCTCCCATAGAAATAAAATATGTAGCCTTTACATTTTTACGTTTATACGAGTATATTATAATTGTAGCGAATTTGACCAAATTTAGTCCATGATTGTAAAACTTTTATCTGAGAACGGAAGCAGATTCCGATATCCCATCCCTTAAGGTTCATCGCATACAAATTAGCTGATTTTCAAATCATGATCACTGAATCTTGCAGACTTATGGTAGTATTAAGAACTGTAGGAGGCTGCGTTGGAAATCTTTTGGTTGATTTGTTAAACGGTTGTTCATTGTGGTTATTTTTAATTTTTACAGTGCTGAAAGTATTTTTGAGCTGACTTTCCATTCTTTTAATTATTGCATTGAACACTTTTCTGCTAGTTATAATAGCAGAGTCATCCGCAGAAAATGCTACTGATTTGTGCTTATTAGCTTTGAAATCGAAGGTGCAAATCGAATAGAGTGTTGGAGATAATATTGATCCTTGTGGAACTATAGCAGGAATCACTCTCAAAGTCGATACTCACTCGTTAATGTGTACAGAAAATATTCTGTTATGTAAAAAACTCTTCAAAACTGTTCAAAACTCTAACATTTTTGCAGGTAGATTGGGAATTTGAATACATTTTGCTTGAGAATGATTCCATTATGCCAAATGGAGTCAAATGCCTTTTCAATGTCTTGCAAAATAACTCCTGTACTTTTTCCAGCTCGCTCTTTCTCCAGTATTAATTTCTGTACTCTTTTTAATAGGTGAATTGTGGAATGACCTCTTCTCAAACCGAATTGATGTTTTGTGTATTACATCGTTTTGATATACAAAATCGTTTATTCTGGCCAATATGATGATGGTCGAATATCTTATTGATGATGTTTAGCATACTTATAGGTCTGTAGCTTGTAAACAACTGTGGATTTTTTCCTGACTTGAGAACTGATACAATTTTCGCATCTTTGAAAGTCGTAGGAAAATATCCATTTCGTAGAAGCCAGTTAGGTATATATTTTGTCAAGAAAATCAGAAACAAATTGCTCATTTTTTTTCAAAATTATTGGTTTAATACCGTCTTTGCCTACAGCTTTGTTGTTCTTTAATGATTTGACATACAATTTCACCTCGTCCCAAACTGGTTTAGAACATGTTCTTCTCGGATCACAATTATCTCAATTGATAATGGCAAAAGCTAATAAGGAAAATGTAAGTGTTGATTCAACTTTATACAACTTGAGACAAATGGAATATGGAGGAGGTTTTCACATCCGTTGAGCATGAATTGTGTTTCTAATCTTAAAGGACATTGCCAGGACCTTCAGTGTAATGACGATTTTGATCATTTACATAAATTGTCGATTGCTCTATTACTCAAAGTGTTTGATAGCCACTTTGTTGAAAGTTAGGTGGCCATATATCACTCGAACTCACGATCATATGCAATTTAGTCAATGGTATTAACCATCATGTCACGATCGTGACACTCATGGATAGGTCTATTTGAAATCTGCTAAATTTGGCTAATGTAATCTAACAAAATCATCGCTATACATAATTGGAGATGGTTCTTCTCACATAATTTATTGTTCATTGGTACCAAATTAACTGAAGTCAGTTAACTCTATTATTGTCCTAATAAAAATACTCAGATTACTATAGGTAATCCCTGAGTAGCCATATTTAATGCTGAAAAGAAAAACAAAATACAAAATTTAGAAAATTTAAGAGAAATCTCATACTACTTTCTGTTCAATCTGCCTAGTATCGAGAATTCAACATCATCCTAAATGTTATCTCTGGTGTATAAACGTTTCATATTACTCATACGTTGACATAACAACTTAATTCCTAGAGTACACTAACCTGTACTCCTGTGTGTTCGGAATACATAAATAATGAAATTACAATAAAAGTATCATCCTTTCTGCATGTCCTCCTTCATTCATCTCTATCTATCTCGCTCTCTTTCTATTGTATTACCTTTTTTGCTGGGCTTTTTTTTATCCCAATGTCATCCAATATTACTTAGCAATTTGATAAATGCACTTGAACATACTCGTAAATAAACTACAAAGCCAAAGAAGTTAAACCAACTATGGACAAACTTGCACCCGCACACACACAAAAAAAAATGGACGTAAAACGATTTTAACCCAAAACTATTAATCATCAAAACTTGCAATCAAATTCCTAAAAGAATACTTCATTCAATTCGGACTCTCCATTCTGCTGTAAATGTTGAATGGAAAGCAACAGCATTGACGATGGGCAAAAAATTAAAAGAGAGCAAATAAATGGGTAAAAAGGACAACGAACGAAGGACAAAGAGAAGGAAATGAAATGAAAATAAAACAAAAAAAACAAGAGTGTATTCAACAAACCTATAAAAGCGTGTTGGATGCACCCTGCAGTTAAATGTTAAATATGTCAGGATAACTGTCACACAATGAAAATCCTGCATACAGTAACAATGGCAGAGGAATAAAGCTGAAAACGCTCGACTGTAAGACCACAAAAATGTATTTGTTCAAGTAATGATGAATGTCTTTTTGTGTTATTATTCGCATTGTTGTTTGTCGATTTTGCCGCTCTTCTTTGTCGCATCGTTTGTTCTCCTTTTCATATGTAGAATACTGTAAAGTATATTCACAAAAAAAAGGGAAGACAACACGTTTGGCAGGAGGGGAGATGAGCACAGAGTAAAGTGCAATCAAAGATTTATAAAAGCAGCTGATATGTATATAAAACCATAAGACCCAAAAAGAGAAAAATTATAATGGAATAGGATAGCGAATAGACAGAGAAAGAGAAAAAAACTGATTGTCGACCACTGGCTCATAGTTGACATCAGTTGCAATCCCTCCCTCCCTCTACTGCGCATTTGTTGCGTTTTTTGAAATTGTCCTTCCGCATTCGTTTTTTGTATCATTTAAAGTTCTGAATCTTATTTAAAACAATATTGTAGCAATGTTGCACCAATGTCGTTTTATTTAAACATTTTGAAAGCTTCGTTTTTTATATCATTTAAAGTTCTGAATGTTATTTAAGGCAGTGTTTTAAGCAATACAACTAAAAGCAGGAAATTCAATATCACAGCTATAGATGTGTGATAGAAATACTGCTTTAATATTACATTTTGAAAATATTTAAGCGCTTTGCTATATAGGGTGGCGCATAAACAACACTAAGATTTGATCAGTGAATACATTTTTTGTTTAAGTCTTTTTGTTCGTCTCTTTATAGAATTAACTAAATAATACTTGGGAAATTTATGATGGGAAGACTCAGCACAGAACAAAGAACTAACGGTGTTCAATTTTACTTTGAAAGTCAGCATTCGATTGAAATTTCTTTCATGTTCGAAATGCTCCTAGCGCTCCAACAATTTACCCATTATTTCAGCATTTTGAGCAACAAGGGGCTGTCTGTGATCTTCCGCTTGCTGGAGGACCTTGTGCATTTCGAAATGAAGTCACCATTGTTTGAATGCAAGCAAGTATTGAGGAAAACCCCGAAACTTCCACCTGGTGATGTTCTTAGCAGTTAGAGATGTCTAAGCGGTATTTGCAAAGAATTTTACATATGTTACGTATTTTCCCATGTAAGACGCAATTGATTAACTCGTGAAGCCAAATGATGCACAAGAACGCATTCAATATACTCGCCATTAACGTTACTTATGCGCCACCCTTTACATACAATTGGTTTGACCATTTTTGATTGTAGACGCCATTTCGATTCGATAAAATCTAACGAAAGTCTAAATATATTAATATCAAACGAGTCACATTTTATTGATTTTCAGAAGAGTTGCCATATATAATTCGCTGGATGTAAGTAGAAATTATTTGGCCTTGTGATTAGCAGTGGATTGGTAACCTATTTTTACAATTGTAAGTAATAAAGCAAGATAGTTTCGATCTTCAGTTTGAGAAAACACACAAGAAAATTTCAAAGATTTTATTACTTTCTTATGGTGGACCCAACAATGCCTCTCTTTTGCCCAACTGCATTATTTGTATTAAGATGCTCGATAGTTTAAATCCAGACTCCAATAATCACTCCAATCTAATGGCAAATAGATGGAATAGATATAGATATAATAATTCTAGGTAGACAGTTTTCTTATCCTTGTTAAGCGCTCAATCATTTCGCTGCTTTTATTCAAATCTTATTAGTGGCGCCAGGTGTAAGTGCTAATCGATTGTGCCATAACCTAAACGTCATAAGCCAAGCTTAGGCATATGGTAAACATATCGCCTCGACACAGTAGTAAATTTCATTTGACGTCATATTCTTTTGGTTGTGTGATTATGTATGATTTTGTGCTAAATAATCGTCATATGTGGGAAGTATTGATTTTATTCTTTCAATCGAAGAAAACGGCGGCTGAAGCTCATCGAGAGCTTTAACATCTTTATGGAGATGCCGCTTTAAATGAAACAACGTGTCGATATTGGTTTCGTCGCTTTAAGACGGTGATTTTGATGTTGACAACCATTCGTGCCAAAAAAATAACGGATTTATCTCATATATTTATATTTATATATATATAAGATTCATCTCCTTTATTCAGTTTCACTGAATTCTCTCAATTTTGGTAAATACAAAACATTTGGAAAAATTGGAACTGCGAAAGGAAACGGACAGCATTGCAGCATCCCATCTGGTACCTCCCATACAAACTGAGCGATTTTAGAAAATCCATATCTTCTCTATATTTCGTAACTGGCACTAATCCAAGTTGTTATCTCCTGTATTATTTTTTTGCCAAATTTGGGAGAATCGATCGGATAGTCACCTTCTTTTTCTACCTACATTTGAACATTTCTTCTGGTACCTCCCATCAAATGGACTGCATTTTTGAACGATTTTTGAAAACCCGGCTCTTCCCCGTATTTCCTAACTAGCACTGGTTGTCTGATGTACTGCTTTTTGTAAAATTTTGATAAATTTACGGGATTGTCACCTACTTTTTGGTACTTACATGGGAACATCCCATCTGGTACCTCCCTCGCAAATTGATTGATTTTTGATATTCCATCTTTGTCCTGTAATCCGTAATTGTCACTAATC
Organism: Philornis downsi; assembly: GCA_019455685.1. NCBI lineage: Eukaryota > Metazoa > Arthropoda > Insecta > Diptera > Muscidae > Philornis > Philornis downsi. Next base: position 693,971 of record JAHXMU010000039.1, on the reverse strand, counting down.
TAATTTGTGCTCTAAGGTATTGTTTGATTGCAAAATTTGGAAAAATCGACTGAATATCCTAATTTAGTTGTAATAATCTTGGTATAACTGCACTCTCATCTTTTTGCTAAAAACTTAGTTTGCCTGTCACCTAAGAGTACAAATTGGCCGGTTTAGCAAAAATCGATGGTTCCTTTACAACTATTTCATTGTATATTAATCTAGAGCAAGAATTGAGCGATCTCTCTGCATTAAAATTAACTATAATGTAGGTTGCCAAGATTCCTTCTTTTCCTCTATTTTCTTTCTGTCGCTTGCTTTTCTCGTCCTTTTATTCTCTTGGAAAATTTACACAAATTACAATTTACAATTAGACAAATCTACAGTCCTTTAAATTAATTTGTTGGCAAATAAGTTAATTTTTCATTCAATTGTAATTGTGTCTTAACCAAGTTTGATAGTGTGATGACCATCAGCAGATCACGGGCATTAGCATTGAGCATTTGGGTGAATTGGTTGTGGCTCCTGTGGAGCACTGAAAGGATAAGATCCAGGAATTGACATCCAACAGCATTGTCTGGAGTCGGCTTGCGGCTTCCTATCATTTGGAAGGCTGTCACCTTTGTATCACCGCAAAAGAACGTTGGATGAAGTGATTACTGCAAGTGATTTCATTTGACTGAAATTTATGTATTGGTTCAAAAATCTAAATCCCATTCGCCACTTTAGAATTAGACATCATTCTCTGTGTTTGGTATTAAATGTATCCCATTTATGACATTTGTCCCCCCTCTTTCTAAAACAAAATTACTTCGGTTTTTCAAATACTAGAATATTTATATTTACTTTTACCATTGAAAAAATTAAATTAAATTAATTAAAATTCAGTTTAACTCTTCTGAGAATTTTTTAATTAAATAATTCGTTGTTTCACAAATTTTATGAAATTTTTCTTCAGTTTAGAAGTACGATATTCGAGTACCATTACTTTATAGTCTTTAAAATTTACCAGAGAATTGATGCAGTTTTAGAAAATTAACTTTATTTGCTTCCAATGCTGTAAATTTTCATCATATCAATACAATAACAACGCTTTATTGTTGAGATGGGGGTTCGGAATAGCAATTATTTAATTAAGAAAAAAAATATACGAGGGTTTCAGAGTTTAATTCACAAACTTTATTTCTTTTTCACTTTCAGTTTCGGGTATGTGAGTTTGTACAAAATGGTGTCTCTTTTAAGTTGGCAGCACACAAGTAGTCTATCGGGTGGCTTTAACAGAACTCTTCACCGATCTGAAAGAGCTGCGAAGTTCGAAACTGACTGCTATAATCATTATCAGCTATTTAAGAAAAGCTTTGACATACAGTATAGTCTACAGCATTAAGTTCATTTATAATTAAAATTATAATAATAGAAGTAAAATTCTTACATAAACATTTATATTGCGCTTTTGCCAGAATTTCAGTATTGCAACTGAAGTTTCTTTATCAGTTTAGTTACTTTCTGAGAAAACTTGTTCGAGAAATCGTGCTATCTGATGCCTCACAATCCAAATCACGTAATGAAAATACAATAATCAATTTAAATTTTGTTTCAAATTCAAATTCATTATGCCACTGCTATCATTATCATCACCTATCTGTCCTCCTGCACACATGCAATGATTTCATTTGAAATTTCCTTACAATTTCCTTTTCCTACACACACACACAGTAAAGAAATACAATTTCCAAGAAAAATATAATTTATTCTCACACGAAACCAACCTATAAACTCTGTAAAAATTTCCTGTAAACATTTTTGTTGTGTCACAACTTTAAAATTTAATCAAATTTACTTTTATTTTTCTTAAGGCTTATGTGAGCATTAGAAGTTTTCCCGTAAAACAGGAGAAACCTCCTGCCCCCCAGGTTATGAGTCTTGAAATCGTTGTACCCTGCGTGAGAAATACTCGTATTGGGATTATTTTTAGTACATTCGAAATATACACAAAAATTCCACTTGCCTCAAGTTGCTAGCATTGCAAGTGATTACTCGGATATTTTCCCACTAAGTTTGAGCTTAGCAATTCTGCTTAAATCTGTTCAAGCTCAACGAACCGATGAAGAAAACAAATGGAATTTTCCTAAATAACACTGGCCTACACATCTGGGAAAGAAATTGAATGCAGAAAGGAAACATGTTTTTTTAACCAATCTGGGTGCGCTGAATTCAAATTTGGCATACAAATTGGGCTCACGTCTTTTTAATTTTTTATCGCATGCTGGCAATACTGTAAAACAGTCAGTACTGACACTGCAATTTCACAATTATTAATTGGACAGAAGCTTACATTCATTCTAAGTCTTCATAATACAGGGTGGGCCAAATAAGGCCTACTAAAGCGTATTGTAGTCGTTGTTGGTGGTCTTGCGGTAGCAGTGCTTGCACAATTTGAATTTTGTATGGTATGGATCCAACTTTAAAAATCTACGCAATGTCGTTCTGGAAATGATCAATTGGCTGAAATGACGGCGAGTTGAGACAGATGGATAATCTGCAACACTCTGCCTCATAGTTTCCACGTTGTCTTCAGTGCGAATATTTCGATGGGCACCTCGTCCAGGACGGTCGGCCACTGAACCCAGTTCCTCAAAATGACCGACCAAACTCCTAACCATGAAGGCTGTGGGAGCTGATCTGGAATTAAAATGTTGCCGATATTTACGCTGCGTTAAAACAATTGATCGTTGACAAGAATAGAAAAACTCGATAATTTTAATGCGTTGTGTTGTACTGTAGGGTTCCGTAATAAATTTCCAACAATTCAATTATAACCTACAAAAAGAGAAAAATAAATATGTCAAAAAATAAAAAAGTTATTTGTGCTTAACATTAGTAGGTCTTATAAGCATGTCAGGGAGATCGTGTGTCACTGATTCAAGCTATTTTTGCTTTGTGTCTAGTAAATACTTGGCTGGAAAAAAGGATTTACAAGGATGTATCAGAATCATTAAAATATGCATGTTTACATTATTTTCGGTTTACTGTCAGAAACTTCAATAAACCGTGGACACCGGCAAAGTTTTGCAAAATAGTTGCAGAACTATTTTTTTATGCAATTGTCAAGAAGTCAAATGGCAAGAAGATCTATTTCGATGTTTCAATTCCAGTACGTTGGAGACAGTCAAGTAACCATCAAACCGATTGTTATTTCGGTTTAACAAAAGTTGCTGGATTCAATACGAAAAATCGAAAAAATATTACTTATGCGAATGTCCCATCGGTTTCCAAATCAGTTCAGCGTCCACCAAATGATCCATTACCAGTCATTCCCAGTGCTACGAGCAGTGAGTCCGAAACATCTTTCACCAGCAGTGGCTGTTTGATGGCTGATGATGAACACCATTTAGTGACTGAATGATCTAATTTGGGATTTATACTTAACGAATTACTAGCTTCATGCAGGCAGCAGTAGAAACATCTTGCAGTTGAGACAAAATTACCAATCTATAGAGATAGAAGCTTGGAATTGACTACATATTTTGAAAAGAAACACTCTATTCTATACTCTATACTGTACTGATGTTGATGGTTTAATTCAAAAAATTGACCAGCCATATGACAAAACTGAATGGAGGTTATTTACTGAAGGCTCTAAGTACAGTTTAAAGTCTCTTCTTTTGCATAATTGGAATGAAAAACCATCCTTACCAATTGCTCGTCCCGTTAATGCAAAGGAAAATTACGAATTAATGACTGAAATTTTGACATTACTTAAACACAACAATAAAAAATGGAAGATCTGTGGTGACCTTAAGGTGTGTGATTTAAATAAGTTTAAATAATAATAAGGCCATCGTAGATAACTATAAGTTAATTTGTTTCAGGTCATTAAGGTTTCACAAAATATTGTTGTTTCATCATTACGTCAAAACAGAGTGGCCAAAAAGAACTGAGAATTCACGAGTAAAACAAAACATCTCAAATAAACCATTAATGAATCCAAATGACATTCTTCTTCCGCTGCTGCACATCAAATTGGGCCTTTTTAAGAATATGCAAGGAGGTTTCATCAAATATTGTTGTTTCCTTTGTCTATGGGATAGTGGCACTATATGTCATCATTACGTAATAACAGAGTGGCCAAAAAGAACTGAGTATTCACGAGGAAAACAAAACATTTCAAACGAACCATTAATTCATCGAAATGAGGTTCTTCTTCCGCTGCTGCACATAAAATTAGGCCTTTTTAAGAACTTTGTCAGGACTTTGAACAAAGGTGGTGCAGCATTTAAATATTTATTTGCATTTTTTTCCTAAAATTTCATATGCTAAAATCGAAGAAGGCATATTTGTTGGCCTTTAGATCAGGAAGCTATTGAATGATAACAATTTTTCACAATGTTTATTGGAAAAAGAATACGCAGCCTGAAAATCTTTCAAGAGCATCGTGAATAGTTTTCTTGGAAACAATAAAAGTGAAAACTACAAACAAATGGTTGCTGAGTTATTGAAAACTTATCACGAATTAGGTGCACGAAAGTCACTCAAAATGTATTTTCCTCATTCGCATTTAGATTTTTTTCCACAAAACCTAGGTGCAGTAAACTACGAACAAGGAGAGCGTGCTCACCAAGATTTAATGAAAATTAAAAGAAATTATCAAGGATTTTGGTACAAAAGCATGCTGGAAGACTATTGCTGCACTCTAATAGGTGAAACCGACCCAACAAAATACAAACGACGCACAGTGGGATTGCTTCATACATTTTTGTGCAATAAATATAAGGAGTTGTTGTAGAGTCTTGAAATTCGGCATAGGGCGTTTTATGACGTAGAGTAGCAAAAATATAAAGTTTCATCCAAATCGACCACGCCCATCGGCCACCGCCCATACAACTAAAAATGAAACTTTCGTATACATTCTTTTCTGTTAGGTAGAAATTTTTGTAACTTGGCATGAATCATCTGTACTACGGAAACAAAAATTTTGGAAAGTTTCATCCAAATCGGCCACGCCCATCGCCTATATTACTCAGAAAAAATAACCATTTCACCCACTACCCGCCTGACTTATTTTCTGTAAAAATATTTAGTAGGATTGCCTAAAATAAAATAATTAGTTACATGTGTAAAGAAACTTATTTACTTATTCATCTATCATTTCTTTTACAATATCATCTAATTCCAAATGTTGTTTACGTGGTTGACGCCTTATTTTACTAAGAAAAGGATCTGATGACACCAAGAGACGGTTGAAAACATCACAGTTAGTCGCCATTCTATTGCATTTTCTTGAAAACATCAGTCTATATTTTCTATAATCCTTGTTGCGCTCTTCTTCTGCCTCTTCGGATAGCATACCAATAGGAGGAGTAGCTGCATCGATAATTTCTTTTCCATGCATTAATATTTTGTGCACAGTTACTGGCATATAATACCAGCTGTATTTTTCGACATAAAGTTTCGCCGTATCCCGCGTTAATTTTTAAACTTCGAAGAATTAATATTTCGGCCACATGTGATTATTTGTAACATTATGCGAAACCTATCAATTAATTCCTCTTCAACTTCAGTTATGTCAGCTACAAGTGACGGATTGGAAAAAAAACGTCTTAAGGTGTTGCCGTCGTTGGAGGTCCCAGAGCCTTGCTGAACCTCATCAACACGTAAATGCATATGGTCTTTAAATGCGTTGTGAATTCGGACTTTGTTTTCTTGTTTCATAGCCTTATGTTCGTCTTCGTGTTCAAAAGTATGCACCATATACGTGTTTTGTCTTTATTTCTTTGCTTAATTTGTAGCGTAATTTTTTGGGACTTTTTTCATAAAATTTATAACTTTGTTCAGCAGTATAAAATATTATAAGGATTTTTTTCTATAAATCGCAATAATATACTCCCTTCCTTCATTTTATTGCAGTCAGAGCATGGAGGTCGCCGGAGCTAACCTTTTTTTCAGCCAAGGAAAACTTAGAACACTGAAATTTCTAGGGCTTTTTTTAAATTTAAATAGTTTCGAAACTATTTATGCTATCCAGTTGTCTTTTTTTCTTAAAGAATCACAAAATACCATATTTTTAGAACATCATGACATAAAATAGTTAAACGAACAACAAATATGCATATACAGGCCTTCAAGTTGCATTAAAATCTTAGTCGTTTTGCGCTTTACTTCTCCCAAGCATTTTTAAGTAATTATTTTGCGATAAAAAATTATTTTTTTCAAAAAAACAATGATGAATTTCTCTTAACTAAACAATTCCGTACAAAATTGCATCATTACATTTTTAATATTTTACAGTCGAAAAATAGACTTTTTGCACTTAGAATCTCACTGTGAGACGTTCAAATAACGCCGTTCACTTTGAAAAATGCATTGATTTTTACATGTACTAATGATTTTTTATGTAAAAAAACGAATAAAAACATTGTTTTTTGTATCTCGAACACCTGACGTAGTAGAGAAAAACCAATCACACATTCGAATTTAGCCTACCAAATTATCCTAACAAAGATAGTTGGTTGCTTCAGTCCAAAACCTTGTTGACCAGTGTAACCAAATAGGTATCGCGTCTCATTTCTGCGTTGCCGTGAATCCCTGTCATTGCCTTTGCTTTTCGATGGAACCCGTGTTGCTTCATTTTTTTTTTGCCTAAATGTCTCTGGTATTGCGGGAAAATTGTACTCAAATATAGGTAGTCTAACGTGCCAGCATTGCCACACACACATACAGACATGTTCGTCCGTACGCTCATTCATTTATTCTTCGCTGAGCTTTAGAGCTTTCGCTATGTGCATGATGACAATGGCTGAGATGACTTGATTTTGGCAACAAAATGACGTATGTATTGCTGGTGTTGGCATTGTTGCCGCTGTGCTCCTTCTATTCTGTCGCATGGTGGCGAAACATGCGACAGGATAAAAGTTATGTCACTCATTCACTGCCGCACTGCTGACAGCCAGTTATAAAGCCATAATAAAAGTTCGTCTTCGTCGCTTTTCCTCATAAGTTGTTTTTCAGAGGTTTCTTATTTTTGTTTTGTTTTGCTTTGTTTTTGTTATATTTTTTGCGATTGCCACTTTTTAAGCCATTTTAACTAACACTTGTTTGCAATCACTCACTCACATCAGATATGTAGATGTATTTATGGGCATACGCTCGTACTTGTATGTGTATGCCTGCAACTGATGTTGGCGAGTCTTCCATGGTATTCTATGCTAAGAACTTTCTGCAATTTATGTCGGTGATGCCTGAATTGCAAATGTTTATAAGTATTTTATTATGCAGTGAATGTACTCGTAGAAGTAGAAGTATTCGATGTAGAAATCAAAATCCTAGAATGAATCGCATCGCAGTGGTCCTCAATAGCTTCGCATTCAATGCTAATTTTAGTTATAAATTCCACATATTAGGTATGAGCGGAATGATATCGAGAAATTCGAATTGTTATGAAAGGTATTGAAATTGATATAAAATGGCTGCAAAGTGCGCAGATTATATATTTTTCCACTTTTTCTATTTTAGTGGAATTTTGCCTGTTTATTTCTCTGGACCGCGTAGGCTTCTATAAGACAAGGAGGTTTTATATCAAATATCTGTGTGAGCACATTCATTGGCGAATGAATACTGCTGAAATACATACTCGAATTGCAAATGTTTATAAGTATTTTATTATGCATAAAAAACAAAAGCCAACAGAAACAAATACTTCTGTCATGTTGATTTTTTTCCTGTAGATGGACCAGTAAGTGATTCGACATTAAAGACAGAGACAGTTGTTTAGTTTTCGCCCAAATTGAGTAAAAATATTTCAATTTTCTCTAAATTTTGGTCATATTGACATGTGTCACTAATAAGCGTCAAGTCGGAAATCGTTTTAAAATATGAAAACAGGGAAAAAACCACATAACATCTCGAAAAGGAAGAGTGCAATGGAAATTTGTGAGGCATTTCGTAAGTTCAAAGAGGCATATAATAAGAAATTGTTACAAAAAATTTAATAATCGCTAAACTTAATAATCTTAATAATAGCGGTTTTTTTTTGCAATTCATCCTCCCCTCAGTTGGCATGTCCATGAGAGTGAACGAAAGCGGCCCCAAAACTAGCCGCTCTGACGTACGAGTATATATACACATATGGTCAAAATAATAAGTACAGCCTATATTTTTTGTAAAGGCTCGTAAGCGAAAATTTATTTAAATTAAAAGAAAAAACAAATACTAATTTATTTTGTTATAACATTAGAAATAAAATAAATACTAAAACAATAACAAAAAACAAAAATTAAATTCAGTATTTTTCAGAAAGTAAGAAATTATTAAAAAAAACCTTTGGACAAAATAATAAGTACGTTTAGTTAAAATAAGCAAAAAAGTAAAAAACACAATTTTTTTCTGCTAAATTAGCTGAGTTTCGTTTAAAGCCACCAGTATATCCACCTTTATTATCAGTTATTTTGCTGACCCTTTTTAGCATGCTGGCAATAAGCTTCCTACAGGTTTCTACTGGTATTACATACCAAGTTTTTTGAACAAAATTCCATATCTGATCCGTATTTTTAAGAACCTTCTTTCCCCTTCTTTGTTTCAACTCTCCCCAAAGATTTTCGATTGGATTTAAGTCCGGAGATTAACTTGGTCGGTCAAGAGGGGCAACATTATTATCTTGGAATCAATCCTTTACCAACTTAGAAGTATGCTTCCGATCGTTATCCTACTGGAATGTCCACCTAAGAGGCATACTTTCCCCAGCATAGTTCAATATCGTATTTTCCAAGATATCTTTGTAGTGGAATTCGGTCATAGCGTCAGTAATTCGATGTATCGGATCGACACCATACCACGAGAAACAACCCCAGACCATAACATTGCCGCCGCCATGCTTGACCATCTTCTTTGTAAAGCGAACATGGAATTCCTTACCCTTAGGGCGTCGAACATTCCGCACACAGTCGTTTCCAAATACATTAATTTTTGTTTCATCGCTCCACAAAATGTTTCGCCATTTTTTTCAGCGTCTCTTCCCGACCAATTGGAATGACTTCTTGCAACCGCCAATCTAGTCTTTAAATTTGTTTGTCTAAGCAAAAGGACTCTTCTGACTATCCGTCCTGGTAAATGTGCTTCTTGTAGTCTACGAAATTACATGGCGTTTCCAAATACATTAATTTTTGTTTCATCGCTCCACTAAATGTTTCGCCATTTTTTTCATCGTCTCTTCCAGGCAAATGCCAATCTAGCTTTTTAATTTGTCTAAGCGAAGGAACTCTTTTGGTTTTCCGTCCTAATAAATGTGCTTCTTGTAGTCTACGACTAACCGTTCGCCATGAATTTACATTTCCTATTTCTGCTGAAATCAGTCTTGAAGACACAAAAGGGTCCCCCTTCGCAAGTGTTGCAATACGAATATCTGTTGCTTTTGAAGTTATTTTGCGTCTTCCGCGAGTTTCGGTGGGCTTTTTAAGCTTTAAAGCATTTTGTACAAAAAAGCGACCGATTCATAGTTTCTGCTATAGAACGAAGATTTTGGCCACGTTCTCTTAGTCTTGAAACAATTTTTCTCTCCTCCGGAGAACAATGACTTTTTCGATCCATGGCTGAATTTTTTTATCAAAATATTTGGTTATAAAGATAAACAACAGTAAAACAACTAGCGTTTCCAAAAAGACTACAGCAGACTGTGAAAATATTAAAGAGTTGAGCAATGTATTTATTATTTCGACCAAGTACTGAAATCATGCCTGAAAAAAACTAACACACAATGAAAGTAACGGGGAAGCACCAGTTTTGTTTTTTACTTTTAAAGGCATTGCCATATTAAATTTATTAAAATAAAAAAAATTGCCATGTTTACTTTCCGTTAAAGTAACTAAAATCAAACACAAAGCAAAAATAAGCAGGTGTTCTTATTTTTTCGACCATATGTGTGGATGCTGGCAGTAGACTGAAAAAATTATTTTATTGAAAATAGAAAATCTTATAAAACATGTGTTTTAAGTGTTAAGGCGCCACGCTGTTCAGTATTTTTATTTGAGCCATTAAAAGTAACGAAACGATCTCAGTGAATTTGTAAACATGAAAAAAATTGCTCACATAACGGTGATGTAATTCATTATTTCCATTTGAAAGGTTGAACCAGTCCAACCAGTATTAAAGCCGAGCTAGATTCTACTCTGAGGATACCTGCTCTTTCATTTACGACTGCAAGACATTAGGTAGCAGAGTTTAAACGAGGCCGTACGAGCTGCCAAACCGAAGTAGTGGTCGCCCAATTGAGCTGTCCATGCCGGAGACTGTTAAAAAAATTCACAAAATGGTGCTGGGTAAACGTCGGCTGAAGAAGTGTGTGAGGTAGCTCAAATTACAGGCATTTTAAAAAGTGCTATACTGAGTATATAACAGCAGATTTGAAAATAGAAAAATGTGTGCAAGATCTGTGCCGCGCTTGCTTTCAATAGAGCCGAAACAGCATCGTGAAAATGTTTCAGTAGAGTATTTGGCGATGTTTCAAAGCGACAAAGTCGAATGTTTGTGTATACTTTCAAAAAAATATATATTCGCAATCGCTTTAAAAAATAATCCCAGCCGAATGCATTTCTTTTGATCCGAAGCCACAAAGCTGTTCATATACACAATTTCGTGTATGTGGATTATATTCTTTTAAAATTAGCATTCTTACAGAATTCCTAATGCATATTTATAGTATTTACTAAGTAAAATATTTTCTTCTTTATTCCAGCTTACAAACTCGCATCTGTTCGATATAATATCGATATAAATTTTTGCCGCTTCTATTTTGTGTCAGAGCTCAGAAAAATCTCAACCGTACTACTCACTGCCTGTGACCATATAGAGATTTTTGGTGTGGTTGTACCGCCAAATTCGAGTTCCAATGAGAAATAGTAAGTACCAGCCTTAAGTTAAGATAATAATCTGTATAATTAATCGTTTCAAATCTGGCAAATAACTGAGTATTATTGATACATACACTTACTAACATGCAAGAAAATTCATCCAAATTCATTTTTGTCAGATAAACAAGGGGCGTAATAGTACACATGATATATGGTGCCAGAGCTTACGAGTACTTTATGCCACGGTATACAATTTAGTGCTATAACTACAATTTTTATCCTGTATAATTTTGTTTGGCTTGAGGTTGTAAAGGGTGTCCCAACAACAACGCAAAGTGATGCAGCAATTGAATTGTTTCTCTGGCTGTATGACATGTGGCGTCGTCTTGTTGAAACCACATGCCCTCCACATGCATTTCTTCAATTTTAGGCACGAAAAAACTGATTATCATTTCACGGTCCCGAACTTCATTTAATGTTGGCGCTTGTCGTGCCTCATTTTTATAAAAAAGGGCCAATAATTCCTCCAGTCCAAAATCAACACCACACAGTGACACCTTGAGGATGCATTTGCTTCTCGTAAATCACTCGAGGATTTTCCTCACCCTAAATGCGACAATTCTGCCTATTGACGAAGCCATCAAGATGGAAATGGGCCTCGTCACTGAGGATGATTTTATCGGCAAAATCATCATTTTCATGTTGTCTCTCCAATACCCAATCAACGCACCAGACCCTTCCCTGACCATGATCAGCTGGCTTCAGTTCCTGAGTAAACTGAACTTTGTACAGGGTTGCCCATATTCGACGGACCCATGTTTTAAAAAAAAAAATCAAAGAAAAAAATAAAAATTTGGCGGTTGACAATCTTATTCATTTAATTTGTTCCAAGTAGATTTGTTTACATCAATTTTTGAATATGATATCTCTCAAATGGCCGCCTCTGGCGTTGATGGCGTATTGTGCCCTTTTTTCAGCATTTTCCATCGTTTTCGCCAACATTTCGGCCGGGATAGCGGTTATTTCTTCACGAATGTTGTCCTTGAGCTCTTCTACGGTCCTTGGCTTGTTAACGTAAACCTTTGACTTCAAATGTCCCCACAAGAAGAAGTCAGCGGGCGTCAAATCGGGCGAACGCGGTGGCCAGTCCAAATCACCACTTTTCGACATCAAACGGCCTGGAAACAAATTCTTCAGAAAATCGATTGTTATGCGACTTGTGTGCGGTGGAGCGCCGTCTTGTTGAAACCAGAACTGCCTCATACGCTTTCGACGAATAATTGGCATCACAAAATTGGTCATCATGTCGCGATAACGCTCCTGGTTGATGGTAACAGCATGGCCATTTTCGTTTTGGAAGAAAAAACGGCCCAATGACCGTTTTCGCACTAACGCCGCACCAAACTGTGACTTTTTCGTCATGAAGAGGCAATTCTTGAATCTCCTGAGGATTTTCAGTGGCGTAAATACGACAATTTTGCTTATATACGGTCCCATTCAATGTGAAATGGGCTTCATCGGACATGATAATTTTGTTCCAAAATTGCTCGTCATCATCGGCCATTTCGATGACTCGTTGGGCCCATTCCAATCGACGAGGCTTGTCCGCAGGCAACAATCTTTGCGTCAATTGAATTTTGTACGGGAACAAATGCAAATCAACGCGAATAATCCGTTGTAAAGTGGACCGAGTCATGCCCAACTGCTGAGAACGGCGTTTTTGGGATGTTCTTGGGGACCTCTCAACACTGGCTCGTACGGCAACGATATTCTCGGCCGATCGCCTTGGTCGACTTTTATTTGGCCTCTTTGGATTAGAAAAAGCCTCACCAGTCGAAAATTTTTCGTATAAACGCTTAATGGTGTTCTTAGAAGGCGCACTTCTCAAATTTTTTAATATTTTAAAAGCACGTTGAGTTTTCACAATTGACTTCTTCTGTTGAATGTAAATTTCAACTATTTCAGAGCGCTCGCGTGGCGTGTATTGTTCCATGGTAAAAATCTCGATCGACCTGGTCGAAGGGGCGTTGTTGTCTTTACATCACTAACAGACCCAGTTTTGGCAAATTTATCCATTAATCTCTTTACAGTTGACTCTTGGAGTATTGTTGTGACCCCAAATTTGCGAACCGTAGCCGGTTCATTCGTGTAGCGCTCCATTTTTACTAACCTCGTCATGCACTTCGAAGCAAACAATAACAATTGTTCAAATGTCAAACAATGACATTTCGAATGGTGCCAAATTTAAATCTTGCGTTCTTGTTTGAACACCCTTTATGTGTGTACTTGTTTCAAGAAATTTTTTCTCCAAAATACACGGATTTACACTTTCAAATCTTTATAATTCGGAATCGGTTCGATGGATTTTGGTGCCCAATATATTGTTATGAAAATTCAAAAAAATTTTGATTGTACAGAAAACATGAAAAACAATTCTTTTTTTAAAATTTCTATGTACCTGTTTTAGGAAAATTTTTTCTCCAAGATGTGCTCATTTAAAATGCTCAAAAATTGCGAAAATCAAACTAAGATTTACATGTTCAAATCTTTATAATTCGAAATTGGTTTGATGGATTTTGGTGCCCAATATCTTGTTATGAAGGTCCCTGGGCGTAAGACTCTTATTTAAGAGAGGTGTGTATCCCTCAAGCGTCATACAATTTTCAGTGCTGTTTAATTTTTAATCTAATTATTAAGAAATGATTATATAAATCCATTTTCTTCAAAATACATGAAAAGTATTTTTTAAAGTATCTTTTGTACTCTCTAAAAGTTTCATTGTGGACAATTAAAGAGCTCTATATTTGCGAATTTTTGAACACAAGTTTAAAAAGAATTCGTAGAAAATTGATCAGACTGAGCGGAGTTGAAATTGATGAGGAATATAATTTATCTATTATATATTTTTTAACTAAAGGCGTACTCATGCTCTGGCATTAACTTTTTTCAGCAAGTTTACTGAATAACACAAATTACTTCGCTACAAAATGCGGTAATGCATTTCCAATTTGTTAAGGCGGGGGCGCAAATAAGCAATTATTTGAATTTAAGAGAAGTGAAAGACGGGAGTTTAATTCTGTTGTATGAAAACTGTGGGTTTATTTTATTACCTTCAGAGCTACACTTTATGTCGGTTGGGTTTCCAAAAGAGAACCGTCGAGCGTAGCAAAAGTTGGATTATTTGTCACGAAATATTAACCATTTCGATCACGACTGCTAGAACAAATATGGTGGCAGTGTAAAACTTTACCACACAGTAGTGCCAGTAAGCTCATGACCACTTGCGATAATAGTTCAGAGACAATCGATAAAATTCAATTTTGGCATAAACACAATTATTGTTTCAAATGCTTTGCATATAACTTCCTTTGGAAGTGTCTAGTTGATAAACTTGATATAACTTTGGAAGCCTTAAAATGGAACAAACTTGCATGTTTGATGTCATAATTTAGATCCAGTCATTGAGTGTTATTTTCGTTATACATATCTGGAGTGAAAATGTTGATAAAATCCATAAATTGCCAAATATAAATTTTATTAGTGCTCCCGTCATACGCTTTGGAAAAATCAACCCTGACAAATTTATGCCATCAATCTCCTGTTTAGTTTAAAAACTATAATAATAAACTCGGAGTTTTGTCAAGAGATAACAATATGTGAATATTTTATGTTAGCATTCACTCTTACACATTTATGTTTTACGTTTCATTGTGAAATAACGAAGATGTTCCAAGATGTCCCATAAGTGGTAGTACATTTCATGCGACACTCTTAGATTTTATCGTTCGCCAAAAAGGTTGTCATCCTTTTGGCCAGACGACTGTCATTAAAGTGATAATTTTGGCATTAAAAATAAAATGTTCGTCATAAACTTTATTTGAATGTTTATGTCTTTATTTTCGTTACTATTTGTTAAAAATCATTTGAAAACTTTTCATTCTCTTCTTATCTTGTTGGTTCTTCGGAGGACACACAGAATAAGTTTTTATGAGTTTAGGAAACTAGACAAAAAACAATCGGCATTTATGATAGTACATTAAAAATTCCATAGATATGTTAAGGAGCACTAAAGTGCGAAAAATGTATTTTCTATCAAATTCAAAAACTTCCAGATTTTAGCTACCCCATAAATAAGGCAGCGTGTTTATGCACTTAATGTCCTTATTGATGTTAGTTATTATAGACCAACGCGTATACAGTGGGGAGCATAGATTGGCACATGTTTATACATTTTGAACTTTTTGTGGGAAGGTTTAAAATCTAGATTTGTGACCATTTTTGTTGAGTAATTAATTAGGCACACGTTCCACTGGTTAGCTACTTTGATTTTCTTAATGTTAATGCAAACGCAATATCAAACATGAGAGTACAAAAAGGAAATTGGTTCGGGTCTATACGAGTTTTGGTCTACAGCCTTTCCAAAAATGTAATCGCCGCGGGTGTTATCTCTAGATAGTGTTGTCTCTAGATAATAATGAAATACAAGAAAGTCAAAAAAGGCACCTAGCTCAGAGCTAAGAGCTTCAAATTATGACTCCAGGCTCCTAGCTGGCGAATCGGCAACCAACACAGACGATTTTTGTTCCACTGTAAAGTGTTCTGTCAGAAAAATAGGCTACTGGAAACAAATTGCCGCTATACACAAGTGGACTAAAGGAACATATATGAAGATTTACCTCACCTATTATAATATACACAAAAAGGTTACAAGGTTGAAACGAAGTTACTGTAAGAAAGAATATTTTTTTCTTCAGTAGTCGTCTGTGAACTGAGGCTTCGTGCCAGACACTGGAATAAGAGATACAAATCTGTTTATACAAAATTTTCAAAGCTTTAAGAGGGCTGAATGAAGTGGTAACCACATCAATCTTATGTTGTCTGAAATGTATAGAAATCATATAATAAAAATCAATAAAAAAATTGTTGGTTCTGGAAAGAAGCATCCAATCGCAAAATTTGAAAATTTGTTAATATTTCCATACACAGAAAAGAATAGCCTAGTTCGAGACTGTTAATTTTTCGACTTTTATTTCCTGAATTCCAGGTCTTTAGCATTCTATGGACAGCAATCAAATAGCTGCAAGAAATGTATGCAGACTGCCAAAATTTTTTTGCGGTGATTTTACGCAAAACTCAAATTGTACGAATATCCATTTTTCGTTTGCAAGTAAAGTTAAATAAAATACACATAAAACTATGATTTCACTGAAACTTTTTTTCATTATAATGCTCGTACGACGTCGTATAACTTATATACGAAATACAAAGTCGTTTAAATGATGGATTGGTTGCAGCGGTGGATCCTTTTGAGATTCCTTCAGCGTCATTTTCGAAAAAATACGGTCCATGACACCTCCAGAACATAATGCGCGTCAAACAGTCACTTTTTCCGGTTGCAATGGCTTTTCCATAATCACTTCTCGGTTCTCCGAGCCCCATGTGTGACAATTTTGCTTGTTGATATAACCACTAAGTGAGAAATGAGTTTCGTTGCTGAAGAGAATTTTGTTCGATTGAAGGCTCACGTTTGAGTCATCACTTTTGTAATAAGTTTTAACTATTTTTACTCTTTCTTCGATTGTTAAACGATCCATATTCGCGAATGGCACCCCTTTCACTAAATAAATAACAATTCAGATGACAGGTATTTGCCGGCTTACAGCTTTGCTAGACCGGCAGTTTTGAAACAACTAAATGAATAGCCCTATACGAGCGTGTGAGAAATGAGTTTCGTTGCTGAAGAAAATTTTGTTCGATTGAAAACCCATGTTTGAGTCATCACTTTTGTAGTAGGTTTTAACTATTTTTACTCTTTCTTCGATTGTTAAATGATCCATATTCGCGGATGGCACCCCTTTTACTAAATAAATAACACTTCGGATGACAGGTATTTACTGGCTTGCAGCTTTGCCAGACAGACGGTTTTGAAACAACTAAATGAATAACCCTATATGAGCTGCTTATTCAAGGACCTATGAATTGCTAGATTCAAAACAGCGATATGCCGTTAGGCCTGGTAAAGAAGATAGAATTACTAAAATACTGAACGAATTTGTTTCCCAATAAAGAATTTATTATAAAATTGGGTATTTAAAAAATGGCATGAAGCCGAAAGTAAAACTGTCTGATATTTAGGCATAGAGGAGGAGAAATTGCTAGAAGCAAATTAAGTAATGCAAAGTTGACTTAAACATACATTTCCATCTCAAACTGTTTACAAAACTAATCAATTTGGCAAAAAAAAAAAAAAGTTTTCCAACCTTTCCCACTTTTCTGGGAGAAAAGTTAACAATTTCTCGGAAATTGCAGATATTTTTATGGAAAACTTTTCACATATATCAAATTATTGACAAATGCTTGAGATGGAAATCATTTCTCTAAGCATGGACTTACTAAGTTTCATTATAATCACAAGGTCTCCAAATTTTAGCTTCGCACTATACATTTTGAATTATTCGATAGGTTCAAAAGTGCTCGTGGCATTTCCTTAGACAAATTTCATTTCAATTATCTACGTTGGACTAAATGATTTTTTCAATTATCTTAAGCTGTCTGAAACAAATAATTTGACAAGCAGTTCTAAACAGAGTTCTGCGTCGTTCACTAGTTGTTCTCTGTTAGAAAATCTCCTTCTTCACGATAATTTCTTCCATTTGGGAAACATAAAGTAGTTCAAAGGATATAAATTTAGTGAACATAAAGTAGTTGAAAGGATATAAATCTAGTGACCATATACGGTGATCAAGCAATTAGTAAAAAAATTAGTAAAAATATAAACGCTCCATGTAAGCTACTTAGCAATCGCCATTCACCTTTTGTTTCTACAGAAGATAGTTGACATGAATTATATTCCGTTTATTAAAAAAGGACTGTGGACATCGTCTTTCTGGCTGATTCTTATGCTGGAATACCTTATTTTCACGTTATTTTATAACCGATTAGAATGCTAATAAAACCAGAGTAAAAAAGTCGACATAGAAGCAACAAACAAACATTGACACATCTCCCACAATGCATTGAAATCCTTGCACGGATGCTGTCCTCAATGGACAATAGTGAAACGAATCTTGATATTGGTAATATCTCCATTTTTGTCGAAAACTTGAATAACTATTATGTGATAGATCTGTGAAGTCAAAAATTGTTAGCGCTTTCTGCCATCGATCCGCTAAAATGTAATGGATGATTTATGGCGTAGTACCCTCAACAGGAAATCTCATCTATTGTGCGATCTCTTCAATATAATTCTGAAAATTATTACGGGGAAAGCTGCAGTAAATACAATTGGCAATGTCAGCAACAAAAGTCATATGTTACTTGCGTAAACTGATGGTATAAACATTTTTGAAAACTTGAAATGTTACTGCAGCCTTCTCAAAGATTATGAATGAATCAAAAAACCCGCGTCTGGTGATAAACGAAGGCAAAGCAAGCTACGTGAGCATCTGCAACTATGACTTTGCATTGGTGAACGAATTCTTCTACGTCAGTTCCATCTAAATCTAATAATGTCAGCTTAAGAATGAAGAGAAAAACATTGCTTGCAAATAGATACGATTATGGGTTCAGGAAGTATTTTAATGACAAACCATTCTGTGGAAAAACAAAAATTAAACTATGCAGACATTATCTATCATGGATTAAGAATATATAAAGTGAATCAAGTGAATGTATCAGTACTGGGAGCCTTTGAAATAAAAATATTCTACCATTATGCATATGGAATTGTCATTGTTAAAGGAAAGTTTCGGCTTCGCATGAATTATGATCTGAACGGGCTGTGTATCGTCATTGACGTTATCGATCGCATCAAAATACAGCGATTGCATTGACTGGGTTGTGTTGTGTGAATGGACTCAGTGTAAAAATTGTCTTCGACAACGAACACTATGGGCGGCGCAGAAGATTAGAATTCCACTTTTAAAACACTGTCTAAAATTAATGCAATGAATTGGAGAAGGAACCCAGAAGACTGAAGTGAAATAGAGATGGTTTTCCACGTGCGGCGCATATCAGATAGAAATGTATATTGTAGTCTAGATGCCATAAAATGTCTTTTCAAACAGATAAGTAAGCAATATAGTGAATAATTGTCATGCTAATAACTTTCATGAGAAAAATTGTGAACTAAAAATATGGTTCACCATCACTTCTACACATTTAATAAAAATACCGTAGTAGTTTACGTGTTATTCCATGTTCTGGCAAGAAAAACATTCGAAAACCAGACTGAGTGACGATATAAAAATAGATAACCACTACAGAAGTCCACGAGGGTTTAACGCGAGTCTAGCCGTGAAGGCCTTACCCACGGTGTGCGACACACTGGGCATATTACAATGCGATTGCCAACGCCCCCCTGGGATAGCTTAGTAAAACTTGGGTTATCCAGGAAAAGGGGCTGACAATTGTGCTATTAACACATATTGTCAACCCTTTCTTCGCAGCCAGGAGATACCAAATTGATTATGCTAGTATGGAACATAATCCCAATTGGCGGAGGTGAGGCCTATCTTACCACCTCTGCTACTCTATGGGTCTATAGCACCCAGTTGCAATGCAACTCCACATTCGAGCACAAAGTCTCTACCAGCGATTTTGGTATCAACAACAACCCGCGTGATGCTCCCACTAGGGTTCCAACACCAAATGATCAGGCGAGAACTGGGTCCAGGGGCCTCCTGATCCCGACGCTACTGGTCAAGCTCACCGGTTGGAACTGCGCAGCAAAGCACATAGCTAAGCTACTACCAAGTTGTGATTTATACACCATACTTCACGGGATTAGTCGCCCTGTGGCAAAAGAGTACAGACTGGACATTTTTGCATACCTGTAGGCACGGAGACCCCAGGCAGATGGAACGGACGATACTACATTGCAAGGATGCAGTATCCTCACCGGTGGGAGGCGGGGAAAGCTCCAAACCCCAGCTGCCGACTATCTAGCTGAATGGGATTGTGGGATCAGCATGATCCGAACAGTCCCGAAGCCCCTCAACCCCCAGGTCAGACTGCCTTGAAAAGGTCAGCAGACCCACTTGCCACAATTACGTCGCAGTAGCCCTACGCCTAGCAAACGCTCTGGAAACAAACACCGTTGCTCTAGCCAAACCACCCTGTGTAAAGAGCGTATTGCTAACTATCCAGTCATCCCCAGACCTTGTTATCGCTAATCCCTGGAGGTCCCTTATATCTGCATATAAGAATATATCTGCATATACAAGATAACCACTACAGTGCGATGAGCTGATATTTATGAAGACAAACTCACAAAGTTGAAACTTTTTAAGCGTGTAATTTTTGAGATATGAAACTAAAATGACCAAGTTGAGTTTTCATGAGCGAGTGAGAGCGTACTCACTTATCAGGTAGTGAGTATTATATTCGTTTTGAGTACTAATTGCTATATATATACCTATAATATTATATGATTATGATTGTATTAATCATAAAAATTCGTCTAAAAGTTTCCCTCGAATTCTCTTTCGGTTGGTTTACAAATATACGAAATTTATGTAGATAGAAAAAAAGAAAGATTTCTACCACTCATTAAACAGGACATAGTAGAATAACAATATTGTTTATACTCTTTCCAAACAGAACTATCAAATTGAATCAATTAATTATAACACTGCGCCAACCTCACCTTCTCACTCAACAGCATCGTTTGCTGCTCTTTTGAATGTAAAAATCTTTTTGGTAAATTATCCAAGCACTTAATATTATGGAATATCAAAATACGACAGAATAAGGACTATCCATACGTTTTCTCTCCCCCAACAATCTGGGCCCTTTATTTGTATATACCGATAATATTTTGCAAATAATTCAATACTACAACTCTGAAAACAAAAACGATAAATAAAACGTAATATTGGGCATATAATATTATTCATATAGTAAGTCGGTGCAGTACGAGTGCAGATACTCGTACGTGTGTTTCAGGCACTCGTACTTTTACATATCAATAAATTTGTTATAACAACTTTTAACATCCGCCTTAACCTTATGCGCCATTAAATGTTGAAGGACTTGCCGACTCGTTGCAAAAATGTTGAATAGTGAATGCTTGTCCGGACGGACAAACGCACCGACAGACGGACGTGCATATTGAATGCAGTGAATCCGCGGGAGCGACTATAAACACCGGAAAAAACAAGTAGCACTGTTGAGGAAGACAACAATCATAAACGTAATATAATGCGCTGCAATGTAAACATAAAGAATAGCAGTCGTTGTATGTAAAGCTGATGGATAGTTGTTGCAGTAGACGATGCACAGTGGAATGCACATTGATTAACTGTTGCGTGTTTTTTTTAATACTTAATGGACAAAATTTGTATGTCTAAGTTAATGTAGAGTCTCTAAAGCTGGCGTATTGATAAAAATGCCAAGTTATGGAGTCATGTTAAGGACATAATTTTCTTGCGTAGGCGAAACGAAACCAAAATTAAATGGGAGGAACAACCCCGGAATTGGATGTCATTCTGAAACGTATTTATTATAGCACTGAAAAAGTATACAACTCATCGACAAGAGCGTGACATTAAGGATGGCATTCTCCAATCTGCATCTTTAGGCTGTGATCAGAACATTTTCAAATACGGCAGTGGTGGTGTTGCTTATGGCAGTTGCAACCTGCATTGTGATAAACAAATCAAAGAAAAAAGACAACGAACTTTCGTTGCTCATGTGGTAATTTAATATACATAAGATTTCGCTGGTTCGGCGGAGTCAATTTGCTCAAAGATGAGCTATGAGGACGTCAACGATATGTCAAATCGAACATTCCGACTGGACTCAAGTAATGTCTTTTGTTACGGCTATTTATAAACATTCTGAAACTTAAGCGCGTATTTCTATGATTTTAAGTTGTTCTATTTTTTCTTTAAACAAAGATTGGCTTCTTTTTATTGTTAATAAACCACATATTATTTAATAATATTATTTTTGCTTGATAAGAGTATTATTTGATAAAACTCGCACTGTAATTCTGATATGATATATTAATTAATAAGGGAGTTAAGAAGAGAACGGCCTCATTTGTTGAAAATCATTAAGAATATAATGATAAGAGTAGGTCTTTTCCTATTGTACCGATTTCACCCGCCTGAACCAACTGTGACTCATAGTATAGAGGACATTATACCGACTGCCAGATAAGTGGCTGTGATATAAATGCGGTCTTATCATAATCTCCAATTGCGTAAAAATAGTTAAAACTTACTATAAATGTGGTGATTGAAAAGTGGGCACTTTTCATTCATTACTGGATGATTATAGCCGCAATAATAGATCTACTGTGCAAGGAATTGGCAAAATTATAAAGAAATTTGAAGAGACTGGAAGCTTTACAGATGTGGTCAAGCCTGTGCATAATCGCAATTTACGCACTGCTGAAGATATCGGTGCTACTGGTGAAAGTGTGGCGGATAATACGAATTTCAATTCGAAGCGCTAAGGCTGTGTGATAACCGCCTTATTTGGGGCTGCAGTGAAGATTATTAACTAAACGAAGACGATGCCACGAGCCACATAGGACGACCAATCTTGGCTTTATTGCATGAGAAGTTTTCAGACAACGTAATTTCACGTTTTGGCAACGTCAATTGACCACTAAGATCATGCGATTGACGCCGTTAGACTCTTTTTTGTAGCATTACGTCAAAGACAGTGTTTAAGGTTTTATGATATCCGTGCTAAGGTTGCATGATAACCGTCTTATTTGGACCTGCAATTGGAGATTATTAACTGGACAAAGATGGTGCAACGAGCCACATAGGACGACCAATCTTAGTTTTATTGCATGAGAAGTTTTCAGACAACGTAATTTCACGTTTTAGCAACACCAATTGACCACTAAGATCGTGGGATTTGACGGGGATTAGACTTTTTGTAGGACTACGTCAAACACTGTATTTACACGGATAATCCCCAAACGTTGGAGCGTTTGAAAATCAACATTCGTCAAGTTATCATCGAGATACCGCCCGAAATGTGTGAAAAGAGGTCGAAAGCTATCTCAAAAGAATCCACTGCTTCAAGCAGTCCACAGGCGGTCATTTTAATGACATTGTATTTCGTACATAATGGCAAGATTCAAGCATTATAATGAAATAAAAGTTTCATCGAAATCTTAGCTTATTATGTGCGTTTCATTTGACTTTGCTTTTGAAACCGAAAAATGGGTAACCCGTTACAACACCACTCTTTGCAGGCGAATGAATTCTAAATTCGTGGCAAAATTCAAAAGAACTTCCATTTTTTTTATTGATGGATTAAGTTTCTTTATGAGCAAAATGTTTTTTACCGGGACAATTTTATTCAATTTCAAATTTATACTGCCTATAGGTCTTTATAGTCTTTCTAGCTCTTTCAACTGACACACGGGCGAACATATTTACGAGTAGATCGACATAGATTTTGACGGCAATCTGGAATATATAGGGTGATGTTTTAAGATTTACGTTTTTCAGGTTGGCAGCACTGATTGGTAATGTCGTCCAAACGCCATCTGTCAAATTGAAAAGTGTACAGTATACTCTGTCATTTCATTATGGAAAGACTAACAAACGAGCAACGATTGCAAATCGTTGAAATTTATTATCAAAATTTGTGCTATGAGGCAAATGTGCATCGTTCGATACGACCATTTTATGGTCGTCATAATCGATCTGCTGAATCAACAATTCATGCTGTTATCTCCAAATTTCGCACCAAATTTACTTTGTTGGACATAAAACCATCGATCATCGCATGCGTAGAGTGCGTACCGAAGAAAATATTGCAGCCGTAGCGACCAGTGTTAACGACGGTCGTGAAATGTCAATTCGTCGACGTTCTCAGTGATTGGGCATGTGTTACTCAATCACATGGAAAATTTTACACGTCGATTTGGGTTTGAAAGCCTATAAAATACAACTCACGCAAGAATTGAAGCCGAATGACCTACCACAACGTCTAATTTTAGGTGAGTGGGCTTTACAAAAGCTCAATGAAAATTCCCGGTTTTATCGAAAAATTGTGTTCAGCAATGGGGCTCATTTCTTGCTGAACAGATACGTAAACAAGCAAAACTGTCGCATCTGGAGTGCTGAACAGCCGCATGCCATACATGAATTACCGATGCATTCAGAAAAAACGACAGTCTGGTGTGGTTTATGGGCTGGTGGCATCATCGATTCATTTTTCTTCAAAGACGACCGTGGAAAGAACGTCAACGGCGAATGATATCGAGCCATGATACGCGATTTTTTTTTTACTCCAATTGGCTGAGTTTAACTTGGTTGACATGTGGTTTCATCAGGACGGTGCAACATGCCACACTGCTTGTGAAACAATGGATATGTTTAGGGATGAATTTGGTGAGCAGCTTATCTTTCGATTTGGCCCCCAAGATCTTGCGATTTAACGCCTCTTGATTATTTCTTGTGGGGTTATGTCAAGTCGTTAGCCTATGTGGACCAGCCGAACACTATTGAAGCCTTACAGGATAACATAACACTCATTATTCGTGGAATACAGGCCGAAATGCTCGAAAAAGTGACGAAAAATTGGACCTTCCGAATGGACATTTTGAGACAGAGCCGCGGACAACATTTACATGAAATTATCTTTAAAAATTAAATGGCAAAGACCAATTTATCGATTTCAATAAACAAGTTTAATATATGATGCACATTTGAGCGTTTTATTTGATTTTTGAAAAATCTGCGATTAAAAAATCACCCTTTAATGTGGGTTTTCAGAGAAGTATTTATAGTTGTTACAAACTGAACGAGTATTATGCCATCCTTGGGTGGTGATTATAAAGAAATTAAAGGTACAACATTTTGAATAGATGCCGCATATGTGATTGACCTTAAAATGTCTTGTTTTACATCGAAAATTTACGAATTTTTCCGCGCATTATATTTAAGCCGTTTCTTAGCCTACTTAATGAAACACAACGAAGTGACTTTTTGTGACAGGTCGTCAAGGTTGTGCTCATTTAAAGTGTTATCTTTTCGAAAGTAAAGTAAATTGTAGCTGTGCAAGTTTTGTCTTTATAACCTTTTAATTTTGTTCTTAAAATTTTAATTTTTGTTTGTTAAATGCTAGAAATCTGCATGGGCATATCGGTTAGTGTTGTATATCGCAACTGGCGACAACGACTGTACATCTTTAATCTAATAGTTAAATATTTAGTAGTTGAATATTTTTATTAAGGTGGATGCACTCTTCTGTTGTTGGGGGCTCGATATGTGATTCCTGAATATCAGTTGTTATTTTCTTAACAAGAAACCAATGAGAAGTATTTATAAAGTTTCAAATTCATGTTATAACCACTGTTCCATTGCTCAAACGGCTGTAGCAGCTCTTGCTCCTCTTGTCGGTCTCTGTCAGTTGTTGGAGAGGTTTTTATCTTATTTGTCAATCATGCAGCAATAAAATTTACCCAAAATTGCGATGAACAATCTACATATAAATGCATCGTATAATTGTAACCGAGTCCAGAGTTATGTTTGGCAACTTATTCGTTCTTGCATTGGGCAGTAGGTGGCCAAAGATGATATACCGTTAAGCATTTAATCTCTTCTTACACCCTCACCCCACCCCCTTATCACTGCACACTTAGTCAAGCCACCGTCACTACCCATTTTGGTCATCTTCACCGCAGTGAGCGGTGGAAAAGGAATAGGAACGTATCCTCTTTATCATAGATTCTTGTTTCCCCACTGAGCTCTTTCCATTTACGAGCCATAATTGGATGCGCGTTAAACATTGACAGCCATTATATGAGTACATCTGTATTCGGATTTGTGGACAGTGCGGGGTGTGTTTGTGTGTGTGTGTTTGTGTGTGTGTGTGTTTGTGTGTGTGTGTTTGTGTGTGTGTGTGTGTGTGTCTGTATGGGTTATTGCAGAGTAAAATAATGACAAGGATGATGTTGCCGTTGTTGGCACGTTGGCGGCGGGGTTGATGGCGATGGGAATGGCAATTGGTGGCATCGGATGGCGGTGCAGATGACGACGATGGATATGATGATGGCGCTGTTGTTGTGGCAACATTGCCGGTGGTAGTGTATGTGGTCGGTTAACAGCAGCACTTGACTGCTGCTGTTGCACAGAATAATGAACGAGTGTGGCTTACAATAAAAGGTTGTTGCGAAAGGATCCTCAACTGAGATTTATTTACGTCGGGCAGAGTTATTCCTCCACAAAAGAGTATCGCTTCCAAACTTCTTCTAAATATAGGGAAATATAACTCGATCCATCAAAATATAATGAATCAGATTTGATGCGATTTAAGTAATGTGTAGATATTATGAATAGCATTCATAAAACTATAATACTTATTAAAAAGCATTATTAATTAAAATCAGAGAGGGTAAAAGCGATACTTCTCAAAAGGGTTCTTTTTATATTGTTGTATTTTTTTCAATTAAAACGTAAGTCCTCAAGTAAAGTGTTGCTAAATAAATAGTTTTAAGGATCTTCACTTCAAAAACAATCGTTAAGTTTTGAATCGTGGGTTCACTTGTATTTCAAGATCAATATCTTCGATTTCGTTTTAATTTGTTTGCTTTGGGGAAATGTATTTTTATCTTACTTAAGTTGATATCCTGTAGTGGCAATTTTCTATATGATAGAGGATATAATGGTGGGGAAAGCTGCCCCCATGAATCCCAATGGTATGTGAAAATCACCGTCTCAAAACGTAAAACCTACAGAAATATTTCAATGTGAGAATTCGTAATCAATCATTATTGGAAAAATACGACTCGGAACCAACTTTTCAATCGTTAAATATACTTGCAATTCTTTTCATATTGGATACTACCA
>JAHXMU010000039.1:603989-667317 GCA_019455685.1 Philornis downsi | reverse complement strand
CGTCAGGTCGGCTAATTTTTGGACCGCTTTCGTACACTCTCATAGACATGCCAATTGAGGAGAGAATGAATTATAAAAAAAGACACGGAAGGAGTGGCGACAATATACAGACAAGCACATAGTAAAAACATGGGCGAAAAAAATTAGGGGACAGCAAGCAAGCGAGTTTTTCGGAATACAAAAAATCTGGCGCCAAATGCGAAAAAGAAAATTTATTTAAAACTTTAATCATTTCATGATTTGATTCGTTTCTTATCCGAAACAAAGCTGGAAATCAACATTGATTCAGTTTCTCTAACGAAACAAAGTGAAATAGATCATTTTATTTGTGAATCCGAAATGGCAGTAAAACTAAAAATTAATATAGTTTAGTTTTTTTTGGCAAAGACAAAGAAAGGTCAAGCGTTAAATTGGAAAAGGCAAAGATGCCTTTAAGTATTTGTTTTTTTTTTTTTTTTTTTTTTTTGATTCTTCCTTGATTTCTTCCTTCCTCCTTTAGAAAATGCCAAAAGAAACCAAACTTATTGCCATAAAGTAAATCAATATCGAAACTATTAGTGGTTTTGTAATTTTTGGCTCTATGAATCAGAATAAAATTTATTTTAATTTCATTTCGGATATAAGAATTACAATCATCAATATCGATTTTGTATTTCGATTGTGGAAACCAGAATCAAAATGATGTTCACATTTGGATCGGTTAGTTGACTTGGAAATAAGTCACAATAGTTTCGACTTTCCTTTCGTTTCTGTGAAGATTTCTGCTGACCATATTTAAATGCATTTATTCTGTATTCTTAAAGTTTAATTCAACCTGTTTTTAAAAAAATTCACAAAGAAACCAAATAAAAACTTTCACCAACTAAATCGAAACTTGTTACACTTTTCTTTCTTGTGTGCCTCAGAATCAAAGTTATTTGAAGTTTCATTTTAGAATTATGGGATAAAACCAACGTTTTTTTAAATTTTATATTCCTGTCTTTGTTCTTTGTTAGCAGTAAAAATTGTGCCGGTTTTTCTGTTTTTTCAATTTCACCATTAAAATTAAGTAAAACACATATGAAGCTATGATTTCGGTGAAACTTTTGCTTGAATCTTGCCGTTAAGTATAAAATATCGTAAAATGTTATTTAAATTATCGTCTCTGGATTAGTTGTAGCGGTGCATCCTTTTGAGGTAGTTTTCGACCACTTTTTCGCACTTTTCGGGCGGTAACTCAGAGATAATTGGAGGAATGTTGATTTTTAAATGCTTAGAGGTTGGGGATTATCTGCGTAAACAGGGTCTTTGACGTAGCCCCGTCGTTTGATTTTGGTAGTCAAAACGAGAAATTACACTTTCTGGAAACTTCTCATGTAATAAAGCCAAAGTCGATCGTATTGAATCACCTTTTTTGTAGTAAGTTTTAAGTATTTGTATGCGTTCTTTGGTTGTTCTATATTCGTAAATGGCAAATCTTTCACTAAATAAATAACACTTTAGATGGCAGGTATTTAACAGCTGACAGCCTTGCCAGAGCGGCGGCTATTGTTTATTCGATTACCAGAAAAGGAATAAATCGAAACTATATAGCCGTTCCATTTCGTTTCAATGACGGTACTTGATATTTTATAACCTTTTGAATTATAATTTTACCAAGAGGCATCACTGAGCATTAACGGTTCTAAATTTCTCGTCGAAAACTTCGACAACCTCTTGCCCAGCAGCTGCATACGTACTTCCGTGGATACGCAGGAAATTTATGCACATCATCATCGTCGTTACTTCTGTCAGCATTGAATGTTTCTTCATTTATTGCTAGCTGTCTGTGCGTCAGTCCGCCCATCCATCCATGGGATGCGGTTGCAAATGCTATACGAGTGAGCTGAACTCGCCGCATACGTACGCCCGTAATGATGATGAAGAGACTTATGCATGCACCGCAATTAAATTTCCACATTCCCCGTTAAGAGGAACTTTGTTTACCGGAGTATTTTGTGAGTCCCCGAAAAGCGATTATTTTTGTTAAAATTGACTCTTTGGCGGAGGATTGTGTGGTCGTTCTTGTTGCTGTTGCTGCTGCCGTTGCCGTTGCTGTTTCTGTTGCATGTTTATATTAATCTTATTCCTTTAGCTTTTTTTAATGGCAACCGCTTAACCTTGACTGAGGATCGATTGAATGATAGCAACAATATGAAAAAGAACGAAAAGAGTGTGCAGAGGGATATTATAATAAAAACGGAAATGAAATGAGTTTCTTTGAAAGTAATGACAACACAAACCAAATACCAGATAATGAGTGAATAGAAAAGAAAGTAATCATATTTTTTTATATTTTCTTTTGTCGTTGCATTAAGACGGAGGGTGTTTTGTATTAATGAAATGTTATGGATTACTTTAGATCCTCCACAACAGTGGTCAACCACCATCCAATTGCACATTCTAGCATGAACCCAATCTTATCATTTCAGTTAGAAACAATGATTTTTTCTTTTATGTCCCAACTCCTGATGGGCGGCGGACGTTGTTAGGGGTTTATTTGTGTTTTTGTGTGCCATTTTTTACCCAACTTTAAACAATTTATTTCTATTAAAATATTCCCATGGTCAAGCATTATTTTTATGTTAATTAATGTGATGGCTCTTAATTATATCTTATACTTTTCTGCGAATATGAGCGAGACAAACCGCGCTCTCGGTATCAGTGGCAGTGAAACAGTGGCAGTGGTCGGTCTTGCTACTGTCAATGGCTATGAAAGTAGCTGTGGCAGTGGCAGTGGCAGTGGCATTAGTAGTTGTGGAAACAACATTAACGTTATTTTAATAATGAACGAAAGCACGAAAAGTTTTCACAATTAATTTTACACTTTTCACTTGCTCTTTATGTGTTTCATACTATTCTCGTCCTTCTTCATTTCGTCGTCTTCTTTTTTCAGGCATTTCGTTCAAGTGAGATATTTTTGTTTTTTTTTTGTTTTGTTTTGAAAACCTCCTTGCTGCAATTCTATTGGGAGAATATCATTTAAGTGTAGTGGCGTGTAAGAACGAGGAGTTTTCAAGATTTCCCTTGATCTTTTTCTTTGTGGAATATTAATAAATATAAAAATTTTTGTTAGAAGAGTTAACGAATCTACAGTGTTCTTGGAAATATGAGGCGCAACTTGATTCTGTGGTTTTTGTGTTCTTACTAGGACAAACGAAATTTCTTTATTTTAGAATATAATCTACTTTTAGTTTGATACACTTTTTAAAGCGTTATATGTATACTATATAATGTTTGTAGTAAGAATTGTCAAATTCCTTAAAATAGATTATAATCGCAGACTCCACCTCTTCATTTTTGGCAAATCTTTCATCAACAAGCCATTTTTTCAAGTTTGGGTTTAGAAAATAATCCGTCCTAGGGAGCTAAATCTGGCGAATGAGCAATTCGAACTGTAATTCATTAATTTTGGCCAATAGTGGATGTGTTAATTGAAGCATTGTCTTAATGAAACAATGCTTTATTTTAAGCCAAATGCGGCCTTTTTCCATATTTGATCTAAACGCACCTAAACGGTGCAATAAATTAGTATAATATCCGCCGTTGATGCTTTTTCTTTTCTGAAGACATTCAATACAAATAATCCTAATCAAATAAACAGACGCTATGGCCTTTCTCGCAACTGGAACCGTCTTCGTCTTCTTCGGACAGGATTCTACCTGTTTCTTTGTCTCTGGTGTGAAGTGATGGAACCATGTCTCATTCATGGTTATAGATCAATGCATAAATTCGGCTTTATTACGGTGAAAAATCGCCAAACACTCTACTGACACACGTTCACGACGCTGGTTTTACTCTATTGTGAGCAAGCGCGGCACCCACATTGCGCACGGCTTTCCCGTCTTCAAATCTTCAGTCAATATAAGATGTATAGCTCGTTTTCAAATGGCTATCATTTCAGTTAGCTCACGCACCCTCAGCCCAAGATCATCCACTATCATTATGTGGATTGTCTTAACCGTGTCTTTGGTGGACACCTCAATTGTTCGATCACTAAGGTGTTTGTCTTGGCAACTTCTACGGCCTCGTTTAAACCCTGCTACCCAATATTTTACAGTCGTAAACGAAGGAGCAGACTGTCCCAGAGTAGAATCTAGCTCGGCTTTAATATTGGTTGGACTTTCAAATGGAAATATTGAATTACATAACGGTGTCCAATTTTTTCCATATTTACAAAATTCACTGAGATCGTTCACTTTTGATGGCTAAAATATGAATACTAAAGAACGTAGCGCCTTAAAACTTAAAGCATATGTTTTATAAGGTTGCCATTTTTCGTCAAAATATTTTCTTTTTTCAAACTACTGGCACTACCTATCTATGCGTCATGTCGCCTAGTTTTTTGGACCGTCCTTGTAATTTATTAAAATTTTTGGGAAAAATTTTTTCTTGGGAAAGTTAAGCTTTAAGTCTGTAACTTTTTCTTTCAGTTTGACGACATCAAAGACATTTGCTTACCACTTACCATTTTGCTTGATTATTTTACCCAAATTGGCATCAATGTTTGCAAAATTATGTATTTTGTTCTTCTTATGTGGCGACTGGAATAGACAGCCATATCTATAATACGCCGCCCGTAGAAAATAATCCCAAGCGCTTCGATCTTCTGCGCTTCTCCTCCAATTCGTCACACAAAGCTTCGATAGTATTTCAAAATCGTGGTATTGTATTTTATTGTTGTATGAAATTAATATCATCATAAATCTTAAATTGTATAGAAAAATTTGTATGATTTTCGTTTCTTAGATCCATTAAAAAACGACAAATTCATGCTGTTATTATATATACTATTACATTACAAATTATGATCTTATCCTAAGATTTTGGCAGAACCAGACAAAGTATAAGATCTAGAGGGTTATATATAATAATTGTTTTATGTGAAACACTTCCGCAGCTAACAAAGACATCAAATGTTTTTCAAATTACTCAATATTAGAAAACAAAAGAGAGATTGATTGATTTACCCATTCGAATCAAGGCTTCTTTTACCTTCCAAACAAATGGAATCAATGTCGACCAAATTTAAATGTCGACACTATAAAGTTATAATATATTGATCAAAGTTTGTCTACTTGAATACCAAATTTTGGAACAGCTTTGGACCAAATCTTCTTGTGTCTCCATGGTGGTCACACCATTACATCTTATCGGACCAGTCTTTTTTTGTAGCTCTCATGCTATGGTGCGCGTTGAAATTTTCTCCCGCTATAACATTTTATTAGATGCCCTAATTTTAAAGAAATTTTGCACAAATTTAAATAACTTCATTGGAAAAAAAACTTGGAAATAATCGAATCATGCCTTCTTGTACCTGCCATACCAATGTACGACTTACATGTTAATCAAGCCCAAAGCATGCAGTTGTGGCGTTAAAAAGTTTTCACATATTACGATATCGCTCCCCATTGACAGTTGCCGTTACGCCGTTTTCAGTTTCAAAAAAGTAAAGTCCAATGATTCCTCCTGACCAAATTGCACACCAGACTGTTACTTTTAACGGATACAAAGGTGACTGATGAATAATTTGAGGGGTTTTCCATTGGTCGGAACCGACTATTCTGTTTATTCACATATCCATTCAAATGAAAATGTGGGGTTGTCATGGGCGAGCTGTAACATCCTATTGGCATATGTACGGCGGCGTAAATGGTCTTGTGGAAGAAGCTCTTGTGTCAATTGAATCTTAAATGAAAACAAATGCAAATTCTGGTGCAAAATTGTGGCCAAAGTTGTTCTTTGAAAACCAAGCTCCTGAGCACAGCGTCGAATTGAGGTTGATGGATTGTTTTCAACACTTTCTTGCGCAGCAGTAATATTTTCAGCCTATCTTGCAGTATGTTGTGGTCCATGCTTGGCCCTATCAGCTACAGACCCTCTTTCTTCGAAATCATGCACTACACGATAATTAGTGCGGCTTGTTGGCACGTCGTTTCTCCCAAAATAGTGCGGCTTGTTGGCACGTCGTTTCTCCCAAAAATTTCACGTAAATTTCTCATCGTCACAGTAATCGATGATTGATTTTGATAAACTGTTTTAACGATTAAAACACTTTGGTGTATCGAATATTCTTCTATAATAAATTAGCCACGTCTCTACTTTACGACTGCCAAATATGAACTGTCAAAACTAATGTTTACAAAAATAGCGACAAAACGAAGTAGTGTACCTTGCCCACGGAAACCCTGTATATGTATATTCGTATACACCTGACTTAGCACCGTGTGACTTATGGCAATTGCTTGAACTTAAAAGACCGCTTGGGGGACATCATCTTGAGTAGATTGAAAACGTGAAACGAATCGGGCTTTGGAGATCATACCTGTAGTTGGCTATCACGTTTTGAAGATTGAAAATAACATTAGTTGAAATGTCTGGAGAGTGGGAGGGAATGCATTAAAAGCGGTGAAATAGATTTGGACGAAATGAAAACAGATTTATACGCAATAGCACGGTCTTCTAAGAAAATATTTATGACTTTAAGTAAGTATGAAATACTAAAAAAATGGATCTCGGACTCAATTCGATATCATATAAAATCTCAGAATCTAATAGATGTGGAGTATTTCAATAATACACAAATTTGAAATTTCCGAATGGATACAAACTTCAGGTCGTCTTTATTTCAACGTTTCAGTCAGAATAGAAAATTTTAAAAGAATTCATTAACTTAAATGAAAAACATAACTGATTACTATAGAATAACAGTATAGTAAAATTCAGTCGCCACAACTACCACCATTCCAATGAATTTCTTCAAAATTAAAAAAAAACATCTGAATATGCTGGCTTTATTCGATCTATTCAAATGTTATCTTTCTTGTTGCCAATCCGGACAGTGAATTATTTTGGCTGCCTTTTAATCACTTCATACAGTCCACTGCATTTGAATAATAAATTTTTCCGCCATGTTATAATTGATACATGCGAGCAAGTAGACAAGTGTTGGAATTGAAATAGCTTATTTTTACCTAAATGATTTGGAGTGGGAATTGAATTTTTTAGTTGTGAAAGAAATTCTGTTTGTATCGAATTGTGCAACGACATCTTAAAAAATTCTCCAGGCAGTTTAAGATTTTTCTCATATAGATGTTCGGCAGGCGTCCCACCTAGGTCTTCTTTGAAAGAGACTCTCATTCCTAATAAGAGTGTTGGTAAAGTTTTTAACCATGACAAATTATTTTTGCACGTCAGCGCCGTTTTCAATGTTCTGTGCATCCTTTCTATCATTTCATTCGATTATGGGGGGTACGCAGTCGACGTAAACTGTCGATCAGTAATAATTTTCGAAGGACAGCCATATCTGGAAATCCAACCAGAATAAAATATTTCTGTGATTGTTTCACTGAGGGTATTCTCTATGAGAAATGCTTTTGGCTTGAGAATCCATCCATACATGTTAGAATATATCGTTTCTCTTGGCTTGATGGTAATGGGCTGATAATGTCGACATGAATCTCTTCGAAGCGCTTTTGTGGTACAGGAAATTGAGACAATTGATTTTTTACATGTTTACCAACTTTGCATCTCTAGCAACTCTCACAATTCCTGGCCCACAAGAAAACGTCCTTGTTAACAGACGGCCAAGCATATCTTTCTGTTGTCAAAGCGATCCAATTACTCTACTCAAAAGTATGTCGCAGGCCAGAAAAACAACACAAATCATTGTTGGTACCACCATCGGAATGAAATGGAATCGACAAAAGCTAATGCAAATCGAAAAGTGGTTATTTTAAAGCACATTTCTTATGAAATCGTTTTTAAAAAGTTCCTTCTAATCCTATAGTCTTTTGCTACATTCAGCCATTGGTTTCATTATTTTACGGGAAGTCTGTATGGAAATTCCGGTTATAGCATAAAAGTTCAAAAGTATTTGGAAGTGGATGTGTAAATGAGTGCGGAACGAAACAAAAACAAAACTAATGAAAATTTCACTTTAAAAGTTAAATTTGCGCGAAAATTTTTACTTGAAAATTAAGAAGAAACTTGAAAATGCCTGTGACATTTGTCGTCATCGCTACGAACGGTAAAACTAAAGATGAAGTTTTGGATGCTGCTGATGGAAATGCATTCGCACACATGCAAGCAGCTGGTACAAGTACGAGTATTTGTACATTTGTGTGCGTATGTTTGTTAATACGAGTACATGTAAGTGTGTGGTGCACAAACGCAGTTGTGTCAGAGTTTTTAAAGTCATTTATGGTGGTTTGGCATAATTTTCTTAAAATTCTGGTAAGGACTCTAATGAGGCAAAGAGTTTTCTATTGGAGAAGATTATTTTACACATACACACACACACACGTAAGCATCCTGGCGTAATGACATACAGACTAGCAATACTTGGTCATGCATATAGGTTGGAGTGTATAGAGTGCATTCAACAAGATTTTCGTTTATTAGTATATGTATGTGTGAATTTTAGTGTGTTGTGTGTGTGTGTGTGTGTGTGTGTGTTTGTGTGTAGTACTTTGCGATATAATTTTACAGTGCTATTTTAATGTGGCTGTGCATTTTTAATTGTTCTGAGCTTTGCCTGGTTAGGATAACTACGACGATACAAGGACTTGCTCCACCAGTTCCTTGGTTGGCATAACATAAAAGTTTTGTTCATTTTCGTTGACTTTTTGACATTTAAGCTGGTTTTGCTGCAGCAACTTACGTCTTTCTCGCCGCTACGCAGATGAGTGAGTGCAAATGCAAAGGCATGCATGTTGTTAGACTCGTATACTCGTGCTAGGCGAGTTACCAAGAGTATTAAGTTCTAGAGGAAATGTGTCAGAAAAGCTTTGTATTTATAATCATGTTTCTACAATGACTATGAAGGCCATCACCGTTAGGTAGCTACTAGTTTCGGTTAGAAGATTCAATGGTTACAACTGCAGTTGTGTTGGCAAAAGTAGTTTAGTGTCATCATCAACAGTATTAACATCAGCAACAGAATCAGTGTCATCATTATTATTAGCGTTAGTTTCCAAAATATCTTCTTGTTTTTAAGTTCAAAACAAAGCTTACATAATACAGACCTACAATAACGCAATAAAGGAACCAGTTGAGATAATATATGGCACTGTGATAAAGTAGAGGGCAGTAGAAGAGTTTTTAAAAAAAAAAAAAAAAAAACAATATTTTAAAAAAAAAAAAAAAAAAAAGAATATCACACAATGGTATTGAGTCAAATTTCTGAAAATATGGACCAACTAAATTGCCCCACACATACAGACAAATTGTATTACGAAAACATA
Source organism: Philornis downsi (assembly GCA_019455685.1). NCBI lineage: Eukaryota > Metazoa > Arthropoda > Insecta > Diptera > Muscidae > Philornis > Philornis downsi. The sequence goes on along the minus strand of JAHXMU010000039.1, from coordinate 658,054 downwards.
TCGCCCCAATACGGAAATTGCTTTACTTTTGGAGGTTTCTACAGTAGTTGGACAAATCTTCCAAAGTCGCCAATATAAAAATCGCTAAAATACACAAATAAATAACGGGCGTCTCAACAAGAACGCAAAATTTAAATTTGGCGCCATTCGAAGTGTCATTGTTTGACATTTGAACAATTGTTATTGTTTGCTAGTAGAAGGCACGAGGTTAGTAAAAATGGAGCGCTACACGAATGAACAACGCATTCTCATTGTGAAATTGTTTTACGAAAATGGTGAAAGTTTTGCGGCTACAGTTCGCAAATTGCGATCAATTTGGGGTCACAATAATGCTCCAAAATAGTCAACTGTAAAGAGATTAATGGATAAATTTGCCAAAACTGGGTCTGTTAGTGATGCAAAGACAACAACGGGCCTTCGACCAGGTCGATCGACCGAAAATGTCGCAGCTGTACGTGATGATGTCGCTCAAACTCCATCCACCACAATTCGACACCGAACTCAGCAAATTGGTGTCTCCAAATCCACTTAGCAGCGAATTTTGACGAAAGATTTACATCTTCATGCATATAAAGTTCAATTGACTCAGGAACTGAAGCCAGCTGATCATGGACAGCGAAGGGAGTTCGTTAATTGGGTATTGGAAAGACAACATGAAAATGCTGATTTTGCCGATAAAATCATCTTCAGTGACGAGGCCCATTTCCATCTTGATGGCTTCGTCAATAGACAGAATTGTCGCATTTGGGGTGAGGAAAATCCTCGAGTGATTCATGAGAAGGAAATGCATCCTCAACGTGTCACTGTGTGATGTGGATTTTGGGCTGGAGGAATCATTGGACCCTTTTTTATGAAAATGAGGCATGTCAAGCGCAAACAGTCAATGGTGTTCGGTATCGTGAAATGATAACCAGTTTTTTCGTACCTAGAATTGAAGAAATGAATGTGGAGGGCATGTGGTTCCAACAAGACGGCGCCACATGTCATACAGCCAGAGAAACAATTCAATTGCTGCATCAGTCATTTCTATCCCTCACAAGTACAAAAGTTCTTGAACGAAACATGTATTCACCGATCAAATCTTAGCGTTACTTATGCGCCACCTTATATAAAGAAATTTAATGTTCAGTTTGCCACAAATACAAAATTTTTTACCTGTGAGGGTATAAATCTGGCATAAATAAATCCTTATAATGCTTAGATCTTGCTATTATATACGACCGCTTCTGGATTGGTTGCAGCAGTGGATCATTTTAAGGTAATTTTCGACCACTTTTTCGCACATTTCGGCGATAACCTGATGAATGTTGGTTTTTCAAATGCTCCATCGTTTGGGGATTATTTTTGACATACATCCCACAAAAAAATCTAAAGCCTTCAAATCGCATGATATTGGTGGCCAATTGGCGTCGCCAAAACGTGGAGTTATGATTTCTGCAAACTTCTTATGCAATAAAGCCAAAAGTGGTCATATTGTGTGGCTCATGGTACCGTTCTGTTGAAACCACAAATGCCCCAGTAAATAATCTTCAATTGCAGGCCAAGAAAAGGCGGTTATCATACGGCCATACCGCTCCTAATTGAGTCCTCCACAGTCATTTTCGTAAAAATACGGGCGAATGACACCTCCAGATCATAATGCGTACAAACAATCACTTTTTTCGAATGCAATAGCTTTCCACAATCACTTCTGGGTTCTCCTAGACCTATATGCGAGAATTTAGCTTGTTGATATAACCACCAAATGAGAAATGAGCTTCATCTCTGAAGAAAAAGTTGTTCATAAAATCAGCATTGAAAGCCGTCTGCTGCTATAGCACCCAATCGGCATATCTACGGCGTTAAGGATGGCCAGCCGGTTTTAATTGTTGCTTGGATGAAGGTGCAAATCCAGATGGAAAATACGCCATAATGAGCCGTAAGATAGTCCCAATTGCTGAGAACGGCATGAAATCAGCAAATTCGGATTATCCGCAACATTTTCACTAACAGAAGCGAAATTTTCGGCAGTACTTAAATTGCGATGATGCACAGGCCCGATCACATCTGCAACGCTTCCAGTTTCTTCAAATTTCTTTATAATCTTCCAAATTCTTTGCACAGTAGATCGATTTGACGATCATAATCACCCCGTTATGCACGAAAAGTGACCAAATGTGAATCACCACTTTTGCAGTACGTTTTAACTATTTTTACCCATTCTTCGGTTGTTAAACGATCCATATTCATAAATGGCAAATATTTCACTAAATAAATAACACTTCAAATGACAGGTATTTAACAGCCGAAAGCCTTGCCAGACAAGCGGTTTTCAAACTACTAAACAGATAACCAATATGCGCTAGCGTGCGGTTATGATATACAAATGTGCATACATTTCTTGAAACATCTGGCTCTTCAATTCCCACTTAGCACTAAACCAGGCAGATAAGTAATCATTCATTGCATTCATACGGATACCATATAGTTTGTACGTAACACGTTAATAACCAACAATATGAATGAGCCAGAAACGTACGAGTTTCATATAGAGTTACTAAGTTATTGCAGGAAATTTGCATAATATCAAAACCAGCAGCGCGGAAGCGAGAAAGTGGCATAGAAGCGAATATAGTTGTATCGACATATCCCCAAGTGGCTCAACATCGTACTTAGAATTGACACATCTTTGTAGTGTAGTTTATAACGATTGGAAGAAGGCGTTTTGTGGCAAGAAAACAAACAACTGCTGGACATTTGAAAAATCACAACATAAGGCTTTAATGTTGGAGAGCGATTCTCAGAACCAGATTCATATATTAAACATATAATAATTAAGTAACGAATGTTACAACATTTACTTCACTGTCATAATTTTCTCCTTTAAGAAGCTTGGTTTTAAGTTATATCTTCCGCAAGTTGAAATAACCAAATATTTTGAGAAATTATAAAAGCCTTCTCTAGTATTTATGTACTTATAATATATGTATATGACGCGTACATTTTCTATATGAAAATGATTTCTGGGCGAACAAATTTTTCGACCCATTACTGGAATACTCCCCTAAGTCGCTCGTGCAACCTCGATCAAATAAAAACAACATTACAAACCTGTTTATTTAAAAAAATTTTGTAAATGCTTTAGAACCAACGTCCACATCTACATTGCGTGGATATGGCAATTTGAATAATTATATGCCTAAGGTTATCAAGTTCGTTATACTTATCACAGTAAATATAATTAAATATCTTTTATTTTCCATGAATTTTAAACTTCATTTTATGGAACACAAAACAATTTCTAAATATTCTTTAAATTTTTCAAAAACCTGTTAATCGAAGCGAAAAAAGTGATTTTCAAAAAACCGGCATATGGTTTTTTTGGTTTTGGTTTTCAACACTATAATGTATACTAAACTTTGTAGTTGTTTTATAATAGCGATCCATACCATCCTTACGATATTGCATGGCCTGCCCGATAGGCAATGAGACGGTGTATCGCTTAATAGAAATGGAAAGTATGTTAGGTCAAAACTGGTAGGTTAGACATCAAAATTGTTGCATCTACCATATATATATTTTGGAGTTACACTCTGTAGTTCTAAAACAATTGTATTCTCTTTCCCAGTTGTTCTAAAGTATAACAAATTATTCGAGGCGAAAGAAAAATTTTAATTTATCCCTTAACTTATCAACGATAAACTAAAAACTTATAAACTTATTTAATGGGAAATTATAAATTTTGTAGCTGATTCATATTCGAAACAATCATTGGCTTCGGTAAGAACCTGAGACAAAAATACTAACCTACATTGACTAGGTTTTTGTATTAAAATATTACTGGAATAAAAGTAAATATGTTTGGGCGATGCCTCTCCTCTTTCTAAATGTATTTTACAGCGGCCAAAGTACCGAAAAGATCATCTTAAAAATTTAGCAGCAAATTACTATCGATCATGAAATTGTCGTATGCTATATTAGGTTAAGATTGGCAAAAGGGGCGTGACACCGCCTACTTAACAACATAACATTTTGATCGGCCGTTTCTTATGAACTATAGGAGATATAAAGATGAAATTTGGCATATATGCTGCTGATGTGGAGAGAAATATATCCGAATAAATAGTGGCGATGCCGCATTTATTTTAAAAAATTCTTTGTAGCGATTAAAGTAACTACGGTCAGTAAACTACTATCGACCGCAGTATTGTCCTATGATATAGTTGATTAAGATCGGAAAAACGGGGCGTGCCTACATAACTTTGAAAGATGATTTGGCATGTTTGCTGCTGATGTGAAAAGAAATATGTCCAATTAAAAAGTGGCGAAGCCACATTTCTTTTCAAAAAAAATTCTATAAAGCGACCCAAGGAACTGCGGCCAGTAAACTAATACCGATAGCGAAATTGTTCTATGATAAAGTAGGTTAAGATTGGAAAAGGGGTGCGGCACTGCCTTCATAACTTAACATTTTGAAAGATGAAAAAATGCTGCTGATGTGGAAAGAAATATGTCCGAATAAAAAGAGGTGGAGCTACATTCCTTCTGCAACAATTTTTGTAGCGACCAAAGTAAATGCGGTCAGTAAGCTACTATCGTTTCCGAAATTGTTTTATGATATAGTAAGTTAAGATCGGAAAAAGGGTCTGGTACCGCTAACATAACTATATATTTTGAACGGCTTTATCTCATGAACTAATGGAACTACAAAGGTGCCATTTGGGATGTTTGCTACTGCAACGGAAAAAAATATGTCGGAATAAAAAGTGCCCGGTACCAGTGAAAAGCCGATTTTGTGGTCCAATTCCATCCAAAAATCACAAAAATGAGTTGTTATTAAAAAAAGAAATAGAGTTCGATCCTTATTACACAAGGATTTAAATGAAAATATCTCATAGACTATTAGAGATAAGTGTATGAAGTTTGTCTATGCTACTATTGTTCCCGAAATTGTCCTTTGATATAGTAGGTTAAGATCGGAAAAAGAGTGTGGTACCGCCAACATAACTATATATTTTCTAATGGAACTAATGGAACTACAAAGATGCGATTTGGGATGTGTGCTGCTGACATGGAAAGAAATATGTCGGAATAAAAAGTGGCCAGTACCAGTGAAACCCCGATATTGTAGTTCAATTCCTTCAAAAAATCACAAAAATGAGTTGTTATAAAAAGGAATAGAGTTCGTTCCATACTACACGAGGAATTAAACGAACATATCTCATAAACTATTAGAGATAAGTATATGAAGTTTGTCTCATACACTATTGGCAAAGATCTAATAAGCCATAGGAATTGTTGGCACTTCGTAATGAAATTCACAAAATGTTAATAATACTAAATTATCGACCAAATCAAATTTCATTAGGAAAAGATTGCCAAAATGTCGTGTTATTGATAATTCAATCCAGATTGTATTTTATGTAGAGAATTTATTATTATATGATTATGGAAGACATCTTTATTTCACTTTAATGGTGGCGTTGCAGCGCACAAAATGAAGCGCAAAATGAATCAGAATCAAAATATTTTGTAATTTAATTACAGTGGTGTGAATCAAAAACAAAATTGTAGTTTTAAATGAAAAGAATGTATGAAACAAACTGTAATGCAATTTTGTTTCAGTGCTGGTGTCATAAACAGAATCTTGCTTGTTTATAATTTTTATTTGGATACCAGAAATTGATACAGATTAAAAGCTTTTCTTTGAAGGACTCTGGTTTCGTGGAAAGAAAATTTATAATTATAGAGAAATGCTCAGTTCATGTAAATTTATTTGATGTTTGCCTATCAAAAGAGCAACTGCGGGGAAGTGCGCGAATATTAAAATACATGTGTTGGGGAGGACAGCAATACAGGTCAGACGGTATTATAACAAAACTGGATATCGAACTCTCAGGACACAAACCCAGCCTAAGGAATTAGTCCTTGTTTATACATTAATTGAAGAGCGCAATGATTTTTGGTAATTTATGTTGAAAATGTCTGATTTCATCGATAACAATTGTAATTCACCTGAACGGAAAAATAATGTACTTAATGTCTTATTAATGGGAGTTCGACCAAATGAAAGAAGCTTCTCTTTATCGAATGAAAAATTACTAATGCCTTATCTTAAATTGTACAAATTTCTAATTTTGTTCTAAGATCATTATTACCATCTCCAGTGAGCACATTGTCAAGTATATAAACCTATAGAAATTATTGTCATTTTCCGCTATTGATACCCCAACCACATTTAGAATTAAATTATACAAGAATGAGAATGAGAAGTATGAAATAGATATCCATAAAAAAAAGGTAGAGGACATATAAAATATATGACGACAGTCAGCTCCAATACCGAAAATCTGATGTATGTTTTTATGAAGGCCCAAAACCAAGCAGCATCCGATGCAGCTACGCAGTAAAGTATGGAAGGGAACACACAAACCCCTTAACCCCGATGTGGATATTATTTGTAAGAGAACATTTCTTAACGACAAATGTAAGTCATTTAACTACAAATTGCTTTAAAATAGAATATAAGAGACACAAGTAAAAATGGAGAGTTGCTAAGGACCTGAGTGGAGGCAGCCATGAAGCAAGAATGAATGAATGCCCATATCATTCCACGCGCATCTTGGCCATTGTTTGGTTCTTGTATGGATCTCATGTACTGCAATGATGATGTTTTCGCTGATGACGATGACGATGGCGTTATAAAAAGACGTTTCTCTTGCACACAGCTACAACCTGCACAAAATCCACACGTTATAGATATACCACAGCATATAACAAACAACACATCCCATTGTCCGTCCTGTGCAGCTCACAAAGAAGCATTTTCTGGTCTGGCCAAGTTAAGGGGTCACCCATCACAATACCACAAAATCTCTAGATTATGTGCGCACTCAGGTACGACAAATCTTAATGGACTGTGTTCAATTTTTATTACAAAAAGACCTTTGAACTCAACTTGAATACTTCATATACTTTACTCGTTTGCCATTTGCCACAATTGCGCAAGAGGACGGCCTCGCTAACCCCCTTCGCCGTTCCAAAAACAATCCCATTACACAGAAAGGAGTAAAGAAGAAACTAATGTTAAACAATGGAGGAAATTTTACTTCTTTACAACTTATTGACTTTTGTTTAAGGTATGACATCGCATGGCATGGATACAGTTGTAGAACGGTAGAAAAATATCAGGGAATAAAACACTAAATGAATTCAAGAAGCCCTAAGAGAATCCATAAGTTTGGGCATTTGAATATGTTTTAATAGTTATTATAGGATATCTATAATTTATTGTGTTTAAACTATACATTTATCTTTAGAAAAGCTATCATATGTAGACTAGGATCGCATAGTAAAATATCATCTGTTTCAATTAGTTTGGAAAGAGATTGTCGCCTAAGGTGCTGAAATTTGTTTTTGCTACTGCCTTTCTACTTTAATCAGTAATTGGAATTGCAATTAGATATTTCGTGAGGTTACATTAATGATCATTTTACGTTTGTGGCATTATTACAATACTATATCTGTGAAAGGTATTTAAAGGCGTTACCTTGATAGCCATTGGAGTTTTGGCGTTAATTTTCAACTTGTCCTTTGGCCTTTATAGTATGTTTAGGTTGTTTGTGAAAGACATAAATATGACAAGTGTTTCGCGTGTTCAACGATTTTCTGCTATCGAAAAAAATGGATCAAAAGTTGCATCAAATTTTGTGTAAAAATTGAATTAAGTGCTCCAAAATAATAATATAAAGTCGCCTTATTTTTTGAACACACCTTGCATTGAATATAAGAGTAGTATTCAACAGTATTATTGATTATTATTTTTGCAGTAGTTTTCGAATGCTTATTTTAGTAGTATGTATTCTAATACATTCAGGTCTCTGCTTTACATTTGAATCCATATGGCGTATCTATTTATTTGGGCGCCTTTGGGCGCAAACTGCTGGCGGGACAATTCTCCAGAAAGTCTTATGCAATTCTTATTGCAAGTTATTCCCATAAGAACACAACTTCGCACATTATTCCTCCTCCACTCATATGGAAGGATAATTACAAGCAGAAGTCAAGAGTTGCAAGTCTTACTTTCGGAAGATGGTTGGCTTTTCAGTCTTCACATTTAAGGAGTTCCCCACATTTTTGGCCTGCATTGAGTTCTGTCTTAATACTTGACTTTTATCTTCAATATCACACACATCAGATTTTTCTTAGTCGCCTTTTATACGGAATTCAAAAGGACTGAACCTGACGATATATCCGCACGACATACGCCGATAGTGTAGCGATCCCGAAATATTGGAAATCTCATATCCTCGTAGCACTTAAAATCCTGAAAAGCTTTCTTCAGGGTCATACAAAAAGCCTTCTACAACTTGTGCCTGGCTGGTATGTATGAGGAAAGTGTAATGGAAGATACTTTCATTTAGCAAAGTATCAGGGAAGACGCTTTCATTTAGGAAAGTGTCAGGGAAGATGCTTTCGTACAGGAAGGTGTCAAGGCAGACGCTTTCATATGCGAAAGCGTTAGACGGATACCTTGATACAGGAAAATGCCAGCATAGCAAAAAAAAAAAAATATATATCGGGGAAACAATTTTTCATATAGAAAAGTTACTAGTGAATATAATTTTCATATAGAAAAGTCTCACGGGCGACACTTTGAAAGTTTCATGATTGGCTTTTCAGTGTTCACATTGAAGGAGTTCAACACATTTGGCCTATATTGAGCCTTGTCTTAACGCTTGACTTTTATCTTCAATATCACACACATCAGACTTTTCTTAGTCACCTTTTAGACGGAATTCAAAAGGACTTTTTGATAGCCTGAACCTTAGAATCCTAAAGAAGTTTTCTTCAGGGTCATACAAAAAACCGTCCACGACTTGTGCCTAGCTGACATGTATGAGAAAGTTTCGGAGAACACACTTTGATATAGGAAAGTGTCAGGGAAGATGCTTTCGTATAGGAAAATGTCGGGGAAGACAGCTTTTATTTAAGAAATGGGTCAGGGAAGATGCTTTCATATAGGAAGGTGTCAGGGAAGACCCTTTCATTCAGGAAGATGTTAGGGAAGATGCTTTAATATAGGAAGGTGTCAGGGGAGTCGCTTTCATGTAGGAAAGTGTCAGGGATGACGCTTTCATATGCGAAAGCGTAATGAGGGTACCTTCCTATATAGGAAAATGTCAGCGTAGCAAAAACTTTTCATATAGAAAAGTTACCAGGGAAGAAAATTTTCATATAGAAAAGTATCACGGGCGACACTTTCATACAAGAAAGTATCAGGAAAGATATTTTAATATATGAGAGTGCCAGCGAAAGCACTTTCATAGAAGAAAGTGTTAGCGGAAACACACATAAGCGTCTGGGAAAACAGGCAGCAATATTAAAACTAAAAACTCCAATTTTTTTTTCAACAGTTTACAATCAGCTGGTAGATGAGTACATCTAGCGCTCCTACACCATGCTAATTATTATCAAGCACCTAACAGCACAGCTTTTCTTTTGCTGCAAATAATTCGATAGCCAGAAAATGTTTGTACGATATAACAAACTTTTTCTCATTTGTTATGTGAGTGTTCGTAGAATTGGGGTTTAATCTAAGTAATACATCGAAAAACTTATTATTTCTTTCTAGGTCATATTGTGGAAAATACCAAAACGCTGCAGTTTTTGACAATGAGCTCGTGAGCATTAAAGATCACAGCGCCTGAAATTTTGCTCAGCATATGACAAATATCGCATAATCACTTCATTTCCGCCATCTAGGTAAGTAAGCAAGTTTTGTTTTTATCTCCCGGATTCTGCCCATAATATTATATGCGCTATATTAAGATCTTTTGCTATTTTTGTGCAAAGTAATTATTAGTGTAGGGAGAATATGATTTAATTCTAAACTGCCAATGTGTTCCTCCACTGTGTACCACACTCACCAAACCAGACCATCCCAGCAACCGCCAACCAACAATCTTTCTTCAGTAATAAAATAAAAAATATTGTTCAATTTAACTGCTGCTTCATTTACGTTAGCACAGAAATGTCGGTGGTGGTCCGACGGTAGCGGCAGAGTGCAAGGAACTGCCACATTTACCATAAACGACCCACAGAAATTGCAGCTACAGCTACAGCCTCCGCAACATCTCCTTCACCTCTGCTCTTCGTGATCTTTCCGTAGCTGTTGGCAAACGGCAGACTATAGCGTCGCTATGGAGCGTGAGTGGCATGGTCACTTAATGTACAATTGCACAATTTGTGGAGCACGTCTGTTGACGTTATTTAATGTCTGTAAAGCTTAGCGCGTGTTCCTTATCCACCACGTCGTTGTTGGCGTTCTCGATCCTGGCCGCTGTTTGGGATAGTACATCTTGATAACAAAATGTTACATGTGCGAGCGTATTATACTGCTTTCGTGGCATCGAACAGATGAAAAAAAAAGCGCACAAAAGTCCACAGCAGGAAAAAAGGATCAGAAATTGTTGTAAAGGTGGGTAATGTATTAAGATACAAACTGTAAACTTACAAACCCACGAAAAATGAACGAATCTGTAGTGGATAATGCCAAAAAAGAGGTCGAGTGTGAAATTTATAGTAATTTGCTTAATGCTCGTATTTAAGGAGAACTCAACTGGGTGGTCATTTGCCACAAAGCATAAACGTTATCAACGGAGGGGCGTTTAATAATAAAGTCGTGTTCTCGCAACTTGATCAGATAAGTGCGGAATTGAAAATGTAATCTCTATTTTAATGTGCTAGTTTTGGAAATATCTTAATGTAGTTGAGTATATCGTTTTTTGCTTCGATTTTATTGGTTTGGAATACATTTATAAGATATGTTTTTGTGAGTGAGAGCGAACAGGCCTATTGTCTGGTTGGCCAGATGAGATATTCTGTATTCTATGTTAGATAAAAGGCTATATAAAAGAAATTATATAGAATCCTTGATATGTACAAGATGTAGTGGAAGGAAGTCGATTATTTCTGCATCACATTGACGGCTTCAATTAGTATAGTTAAGAATGATCCGATTTACATATGTGAAATATGCAACCTTTGCTGCCATAACTTGTTGAAGACAATTCTATTATGTCTCTCTCATCGAAATCCTCGTTCAAATGGGTTTTTATACATTTTTTTTATTTATTTATTTATGTTCATGTTATTTAACAACACCCCATATTGGGGACTCCAGTACAATCTTATTTTATTATACTTAAGTATTAATTATTTTTTTATATGTAATGTAACGAAAAATTAAAGAGGAGAAAAGAAACATTACGTTTATATCAGAGTGGGGATAAAAGAGAGCCAAGTTGTAAAAGGGAAAATTCATAAAACATGCGTATTTATATTACGTGATCCACCAGTATTTACTGGTGTCTAATCTGGAGATAATGCCAATATCTTGGTTAGGTATGCAAGTGTTAAATCGTATGCCTGTTCACTAACTGCGTTGATATTTATTGCCTTTGTTGTAACTCTCCGATAATGATGGTAGAAAATTGGAGCAGTATCATTGTTTTGTATAGCCCTTCGACTATCTAGATATAAGAAAGTTTCTGGTGGTACAAATCCTTTTTGAACTGTATTCCCTATGTAAGCCGTATGTGTGTAATAGGGCGCACTAATTAGATCGTCTTACTTATATTGAGTACATCGCACAATATGGTTTCGAATGAGTTTTATAATAAAATTCTGCTTATATCAGCATTATTATACAATATTACATTTGATGTGTATTTTAAATTATCGCTTTGCGGACATTTATATGCCGATGTACACACTCTAAGAATTTTCCTTTCTATTTTACGTATTTTTTCCATGTATGCTGGCGAAATGTTGAACTATACGGGGCACCCATAAGTTATTATTGGTCTAATTAGAGATTGGTACAAGTAAAATGAACTCACTCTTCTCAGGGTTAATTTTCATGTACCCGTCTTTGGCATACTTCTCCACGGTATCGAATGATAACTGTAGGCTATCAATGATTATCACTTGGGCTATATAATATTATGTCATCAGCAAAAGATATTATATTCTCCATCATACTGAGGAGGTCTAATAAATATATGTTAAAAAGTGTTGGAGCCATCACTGTCCCCTGTTGGAGGCCGTTAAACATTTTGTATTCTTTACTCTTGGCACCGTTTTTGCAAATTATGAAGTATTTCTCATTGATCATGTTATGTAAAAGTGTCCCAACAAGAGCGCAAGATTTACATTTTAAATAAAACATAGATATTTAAAAAAAATTCGTGAAACTTTATTATATCGTAAAGTAGACGGAATGAGGTTATGTATGGAACAACACATCGGGCATATGGCCGCCGCAGCTTTGCTGGCATACACGCGATCTTTTAGTGAAATTTTCAATGACCATTTTACATAAATGCTGCGGTATTTCATTAATGCAGCGTCCAATCTCCTCTTTTAAGACTTGAGTCGTCGTCGGCTTATTCGCGTGAACCATCGACTTCAAAAAACCCCAAAGAAAAAAGTTTAATGGTGTTAAATCGCACGATCTAGGAGGTCAATTCTAGTCTCCTAAACGCAAAATAACACGACCGGGAAATGACTGATGCAGCAATTGAATTGTTTCTCTGGCTGTATGACATGTGGCGCCGTCTTGTTGAAACCACATGCCCTCCACATTCATTTCTTCAATTCTAGGCACGAAAAAACTGGTTGTCATTTCACGATACCAAACACCATTAACTCTTTGCGCTTGACATGCCTCATTTTCATAAAAAAAAGGTCCAATGATTCCTCCAGCCCAAAATCCAAACCACACAGTGACACGTTGAGGATGCATTTGCTTCTCGTGAATCACTCGAGGATTTTCCTCACCCCAAATGCGACAATTTTGCCTATTGACGAAGCCATCAAGATGGAAATGGGCCTAGTCACTGAAGATGATTTTATCGGCAAAATCAGCATTTTCATGTTGCCTCTCCAATACCCAATTAACGAACTCCCTTCGCTGTTCAGTTCCTGAGTCAATTGAACTTTGTATGCATGAAGATGCAAATCTTTTGACAAAATTCGCTGCATAGTAGATTTGGAGACACCAATTTGCTGAGCTCGGTGTCGAATTGAGGTGGATGGAGTTTGAGCGACATCATCACGTACATTTTCGGTCGACACTTTCGGTCGATCGACCTGGTCGAAAGCGCGTTATTGTCTTTACATCATTAACGGACCCAGTTTTGGCAAATTTATCCATTAATCTCTTTACAGTTGACTCTTCTGGAGCATTATTGTGACCCCAAATTGATCGCAATTTGCGAACTGTAGCCGCAAAACTTTCACCATTTTGGTAAAACAATTTCACAATGAGAATGCGTTGTTCATTCGTGTAGCGCTCCATTTTTACTAACCTCGTACCTTCTACTAGCAAACAATAACAATTATTCAAATGTCAAACAATGACACTTCGAATGGTGCCAAATTTAAATCTTGCGTTCTTGTTGGGACACCCTTTATTTCATACATAATGGCACGATCCCAGCATTATAATGAAATAAAAGTTTAATCGAAATCATAGCTTTATGTGTGTTGTGTGTTTAACTTTACTTTTGAAACAAAAAAATGGATTTTTGGACACAGTGGTATAACAAGTAAAAGACGCTCATATTGATTTAAATATTAATTTAAATGAGAATTACACGCCTTCGGCCCCAAATAATAAAATTTGGGAAGTTTTTAGAACTTTGTCCAATCGTATACGAGTATATGGAACGGTCCTAATATTTGACGTTGCGTTGCTGCAATACGACTTTACTTACCACATATAATGCAAAACCAAGGCTTTATTGAAGGAAGAATATGGTCAACAATTTATTTCACGTTCCAGGCCGTTAAATTAGCCTATCTAAATTAAGTGACTTTCATATCTTTAAGCATTTTCCTTTGGTCGTATTGCTTGAAACGTTTGAACGCGTCAATGAAAACTGGAACTTTATGCGGTTACTTCTAGTGCATTTAAATGAATCACTCCATACCATACGAAGGTTGTCCCAAAACTATTCGACTTAACAAAGAAGACACAAAAAAAATTGGGATAAATTTTCTTTATTTTTCAACATAATCTCTTTCTTCCAACAATATTCAATAGCTTCCATTCCCTGTTCATAGTCAGAACTGTCAAACTCCTTAAAATGGCCATCAATCGCAGACTCCACCTCTTCGTTCTTGGCAAAACTGAGCCGAGGCATTTTTTTTGGTTTGCAAAAAGAATGGAATAAATAGTCTGAGGCCGCTAAATCAGACGAATAAGGTACGTGATGAAGTGGATGTGTGAACTGTGTTGAAGAAACAACGTATAATTTTTCGCCATATGCCGCTCTTTTTCATAATTTCATCATAAAATAAAGCAATTTCCATTAAAAACATTTGTATCTAGCGCCCTCTATCGGCGCCAAAACAAGTTAAATCCACAAATCTACATTATGATTTCATGTCGTTGATTGAGGAATTTAATAATAAGTAATTTTGAATAGAAATAGAAGCTTATGATTTATAACCCTATTCTTGTCCATGAATCTTGTTTCAGTCACGCGGGAAAGTGATGTCGCGATAGCCAGGACCAGTATTATATTACAGCTACTAATAATTCCGACTCAAAATGTGTGCCAAAAATTTATTTCCAAATCTGTTGTACATTTTTCCCATCTTAGGTTCGATGATTACTTTAGGCCACTAATATGAAAGCGACATTTGTCACTATGAATTAATTTGTTATAAAAATAAAGGATTAATTGCAATAAACTGTACAACGAATTTTCTGCAATGTGAATAATCTTAAAGTATCGGCTAGTCGTAGTCCTTTGTTTTCAACAATAAAAACTATTTGCCGCACAAATGTCTCACATTTTAAATCTTGCGTGGATTTCTGGGTGTACTTTAGAATTCCTTAGCGCACTATAATTTAGCAATTTTGATTTTGTAAAAAAAATTTTCATTATTCTGATGATAAAATCAACTTTATCTATTTGCTTACTTTCGCCAACGTTCGCCTATTATTCCCCTACGGCTGTCAACCGCCGATGAAGCAATTTTCTAATAAAACTTACATTACTATTGTGGTTATAACAAAGGAATCGTCACTGCTAACGACGTATTTGCTTACAGTTTTGTCGTTGTCAAAGCTTATAAGAAGACGGTACCTCTTTCACCAAACTCAAATATACTCATTTATCCTCAAAATGTTAACAATACACAATACGTTTATTTAGCACAAACATATTTACATTTAGCAGCCATTCACCTAAAAATATTTCATTCAAAAGTTAAATACCAAAAGTAAACCTATCAATACATTCACTTTCATAGTTGTTTGTATGGTCGCCCAGGGCTGATGTGCGAAAAATGGGTGGAAACTTTTAAGGCTTCTCACTACTTTGTGGGGTGGTGACAAAAGGTGTGGACGGGTTGGATTCGAACCCAACACTCGGAAGTTGATGGTGAACATGATTTTTCGATATTGTTTTTGATTTTCGTGTAAATGTGGAATTTGTTTTTATGATTTGATTCTGATTATTGTTATTATTACCATTATAAGCTATTTCTCGTAGGGAAATTTCTTGATGGAAAAATTACTAGATTCCGTAAATGAATGACGTTGTTTATGGCGATAAAAACTTCAGTAACGGCAGAATAAATAAAGACATTTTGTGTTGCTTTTGGCTGATTTTTGTTCTAAAAACTGATTTGCTTTGTTTTCGCTGTAATTTTTGAGGTTCATGATAAAAGCTCATTCAGTGTTCAACCACATGTCAATATTTAAATTATTCAGGCGAATCTATAGTAGAAAACAGAGAGCAGAATTGAAATTAATATTGTTAGAGCGATGGCAGGGTGTTGACAGAAAACGTTCACCGCTGTTGAAAGGAAACATCATAATTGTAGGACTTCAACGGAACAATGGGGTTGAAAAATATGGGGGAAGAATTACTCCCCCTACACTACTATGAAATCAAATAAGCACAAAATCCCCATCTTTCTAGTTTTAATGAAATATGACATAAATATTGCTCACTCTGTCGAAGAAGTACGGGGAAAGTATTGTTTGCGAAATCGGCTTAGAGGGATAGGGATTGTTAAAATTAAAATTTTGTCGCTAAGTAGGCGCAATTTTCCTCTATACTGACGCGGAGTTTCGACACCATCTGGCTTTAAGTTTAATTACAGTGCTTGATTTTTTTAAATTCCTTGCAAATTTTTACAATGGATAAAAATATTAAACAAAGAGTTTTTCTCAAATTCTTAACTGCAATTAAATTCCGTTTGCCGAATAGCTCGAAAAATCGACATTATCAAAAAGAAATGCTTATCAGTGGTGGTACAGTTCAGTCAAAAACGCTCCAAATATGGTGGACGATTTGCCTGCTCTGGTCGGCCATCAAAGTCCTCAACTAAAGTTTACATTGATAAAGTGAAGGAAATGGCGACGGAAAACCATGATTTTCTAAATTTTCTTTTTATTAAAATCGATTCATAATTCATTTATTCATTGTTTAGCAGTAAGACACGGCCCTGATCAACTAGTTCCGAAATACCTGAATTTTTTCTTTAAAAAGTCAATCGCGTAGGGGTCGCTAAAGACATGCTACAATGGCTCAATATCTATACCACCTTCATAAAATGTAATATAACTGCTGACGAATTATGGATTTACGAGTTTAATATACAAACCAGTTAACAAATTTCAAAAAATCGCTTTTCAATTGAGCCCAAACGAAAAAAAACACATAAAACTTGAACAAAAGTTAGTGTAATGTTAACTGGTTACTTTGATTATTGTAATTTTGTGCACTTGGAATTGTAGCCAAGAAAATGTTGGGGGCAAAGTAGTTTCTCCGAAAATAATTGGGGGGAATAAGAAAAAACACACGGGGTAATTAGATTTTTAATATAAACGTTATAAAACGTATATTTATTTCCAAAGTAAATAGGAAATCGGGTTTCTAATGAGAGGATACTTACGTACCTTACGGGGTGTACAAGAACAATCTTTTCTTTTTATTCGTTCTATAGAAGAGAAATATGGTGCATTTTCGAATTAATTCGAATTAATAGGGAGAATTTGTTGTGGTGGTGGTGGTGTTTGTAGTTGTTGTTTGTGGATGTAATAACTGGAGAACAGTTCCTTCTTTTTGTATTTGTTTTAGTTCAAAAATAAAAAATGCATATAGTAATTTTTAGGGGTTATGTTTTTGTTTTAAAGGATTTTTTGGGGGGTTACTTAAGTTACAACACATCCTAATCTTCAACATCTTGGATTTGTTCTTTCTGACCGCCATCATCATCGGCTTGCATATCCGATGTCTGTAGTGTAAGATTATCCCTCAGCAATTGCATAAGGAGTGTGGAATCTTTGTAACTTTCTTCACTTAATGTATCCAACTCGGCAATGACATCATCGAATGCTGCTTTCGCCAAACGGCAGGCGCGATCGGCTGAATTCAAAATTTCATAATAGAATAGAGAGATAATAGAGTGCCGCTAGGTAGTGCCTTGGGACCACTTCTGTTTTCTATTTATTTAAATGATTTAATTAATTTGAAGTTGAATGGTCGGTTGTATATATTTGCAGATGATTTGTGTTTATTTTATCCATATAAATATGATCTAGCTTTAAAAACCATGATGGAGAGAGACGTGTCATTAATTTTCGAGTTTGTAAGAATAAATAAATTAGTACTTAACGCAACCAAAACTAAACTAGTTCGATTTAGAGCACGCTCGCATGGAATGGAAAACAATTTCAGTATTTTTGTCGATGGTATGGCAATCACGGAAGTTTCTGAAGTGAAGTACCTGGTTGTGACATTACAAACTAATTTAACCTGGGAAAGTCATATCACCAATGTTAAGAAGAAAATTGCTCCTGCTATTGGCATTTTATATAAATTAAAATACATATTGAATAGAAAAACTAAGCTACTTGTTTTCAACTCACTCGTTCAAAGTCATTTAAATTATTTGGCAATCGTATATGGTCACAAAAATACTGTTGCTTTAAAAAGTCTATAGCGCATGCAGAATAAGGCACTTAAAAATATTTTTGATTTACCCATCTCATACCCAACCTTATGAGGATATAAACGTTCCTGTATTGCTTATCCGTGGAATACATCTACATCAGCTTGTTATACATGTATATAAATCTTTAAATAAAATCGGACGCAGAATGATTGAATTTACACAGAATCAAACTAATTTTCGCACAAGAAATGTTAATAATTTGAAAGTTGTGAGGTGCAGATTAGAGACCACCAAACAGCGTATAGAATATTTGGGTAGTTGGTATGAATACAATAATTTACCAATGACCATTAAAAATGTGAATAATATATCCACATTTAAAAAGAATGTGAAAGAATACCTAAAACAAAATTTGCAGATGCTTCTTATGTAATTAAAATGTTTTCAAAAAATTATGAATTCTTAACTAATTAATTAACAGAACTCATTTGTTATTACATTTTACTTGAAATTATGTATTGTAATTAGCGTACACCTGAAACTAGTTGCCAGCATGCCTCAATAATGCCTTCTGGCGCTGAGGCCAAATATTATGTTGTAATATATTTTACTGAATTTTCAATAAACCTCGTAAGAGGATTGTTTAAAAAAAAAAAAAAAAAAAAAAATGCTGAAAAGTTAAGCTCCAAACCGAATAGAATGACATGCGTTGGTGGCAAATCATTCATAGCAATATCACCAGCTGCCTTATAGGCATTCAATGAGTTTTCAGCAGAGTCTTTACGATAAGAGCCGGTAGCGAATTCAGCCAAGTAAAGATGGTAATCACTTCTCATTTTATAGTAGAATACTTTACTTTCGCCTGTGGTGGCACATGGAATGAGATGTTTCTCGAGAATATTTCAAATGTCAGAGCAAATATCGCGCAACTCCTTCTCGACCTGGCTGTCTGGCTCTTTTTGTTCCATGGAGGTAATGATACGCCACGAGGCATGACGTGCCCCAATCACATTTTTGTGCGCAACCGATAAAAGATTGCTCTCTTCAACGGTTAATTCGACATCCATAGAGGCGACTTTCTTCATGGCCTCGATCATTTAATCATAGCGTTCTGCTTGTTCGGCTATTTTAGGCTTGTATATCTGTACGTTATTCTCTCGTTCAGACTATTCTTTTTCTGTTCTTTTTACCTTTTTTTTAGTTTAACTTTTTTTTTATTACGGTTTTTTTCTGCTTCTCTGACAAGCGCCGCTTTTATACTGTTTTTTTTTTTTTTTTCAATGTCGTTGGTGTACGCAGGGAAATGTCGTTGTGTAATCTTTTTAAAATGGTTAATGATCGCCGCCGCCTTTACGCCGCTGCTACTTTTTTCGATTTGTATAGAATCGTCACTAGTTTTTCGTCGGTATACAGAAAATATTGTCTGAGTATTATGATGAGTTTGAGAGAGCAAATTCGACGAAAAACACGGGATTTGTGGATAGAAAACTTTTAATTTTATCACCGCCATAGCGCGCCATCTCACAATGCTATCACCATTTTTCGTTTTTAAGTAAAGTTAAATAAAACACACATAAAGTTATTTCGATGAAGCATTGATTTCATTATAGTGCTTTAACGTTGCCATTATACACGAAATACAATGCCATTTAAATGACCGCCTCTGGATAAGTTGTAGCAGTGGATCCTTTTGAGATAGTTTTCGATAAATACGGCCTAATGACACCTCCAGATCATAATGCGCACCAAATACTCACTTTTTCTGGATGCATTGGCCTTTCCACAATCACTTGTGGGTTCTTCGAGCCCAAAATGCCACAATTTTGCTTGTTGATGTAACCACCGAGAGAGAAATGACTTTCATCGCTGAAGAAAAGTTTGTTCGATTGAAAGCGGACGTTGGAATCACCACTTTTTGTAGAAAGTTTTAACCATTTTTACGAGTTCTTCAGTTATTAAATTATCCATATTCGTATATTGCAAACCTATCACAAAATAAATAACACTTAGGATGAAAGGTATTTAATAGCTGACAGCTTTGCCAGACCGGTGGTTTTGAAACTACTAAATGGATAACCCTGCACACCCAAACAACCACCCTGTTATCTTAATATGGCATCGCCTGACTTTTTTTCTCTTTTCAAAATTTAAATTACTACTTGAAGGAATCCTTCTCAATCAGATAGAAAACGTAAAAGAAAATTCGTTGTAGAGAACTGATGTCTTTTCTGGAAAAAGCATTTGAAAAATGTTTTGATGATTTGATTATTCGTTGGCATAAATGCAGTATTTCAGAAAGGACCCACCTTGAATACAATAAGCGCCTCATAAGCACTTTTTCAGAAGCACTGAAAAGTCATTATAAAACATAGCGTTGCTTCCATGCCAAGGACTTACGATTGAAATTTGGGCTCTGGATTCCAGAGTTGAACGTTGTGCTGTATATCTAAATGTTCTTTCTTTTTGCTGCCTAGTATTAAATAAGTTATGTTAATCACACTTTGTGATTACAATTATTTAGTTTAATAAATTCATACGAATTAAGAAAATGTAAGCGAGTCGGCGGGTTATGTGATGATTGATAGTTTGTATATCTGCATGTTGCAAACAGCAATATCGTTTGAAACACAAGTAATATACAATATTATTTACGGCAAATTTGACAAAAAAATATAACAATTTGTGTATGAGTTCATATAAATTGTGTTTAGCAAAATTTTGCATGTTTGCGCTATACTCGTATAGACATAATTATGTGCAAGCACGGCATCAACATCTCATTAAACATGTTATGGTTCATTAATAACTTAACATCAACTACATTGTTTGACGGTAGATATTTCAGTTTTGAATTTTCCCACAATATGTATGAAAAATTCTTTTTTTTTTTTTTTGTACAACTATAAGTATAAAGCGATCAAAAATGATTGCCCAAAATACAATTGTTGCAGCTGCCGCATATCCTTACATGTGCTACATCGTTGCAAGTCTGTTTCGTTTTCAGGACCCGTGACAATGAATTGAATTGAATGAAAGAATAGAGTTGTAACAGTGATTATACAGCTAAATCCACATTGACCGGTACTCAGTGCTCTACCGAACTTGAAATAATTACGCTGTCATCCTCCGTGATGTATGTGTATGGGTGGGTGCCCGGATGCAGCACATGACGCTGTACTCATATTCCATTTGTATGAATGCAAATCATGCACAGAGTTGATCTCGCTCGTCAAATTTCCCACTTCAAATGTGATACACATTTCAGAGCTCACAATAGGACACAGTGCTCTAACATGGCTTCGTCCAGTACATGGTTTAAAAATGTTCAATAATTTTCTTTGGGTGATGAATAGAGAAAATTTTATAACAAACTAAATTTTAGAGATAAATCCACAGTTTACATGATAATTATCTATATATCGGGTTATACATTTTTCGGTTTCAAAAGTAACGTTGTATAAAACACATATAAAGCTATGGTTTCGATAAAACTTTTATTCATTATAATGTTTGGACATTGCCATTATGTATAAAATATAACGTCGTCTGGATTGATTGCAGCAGTGAATCCTTTTGGGATAGTTTTCGACCATTTTTCGCCTATTTAAGGCCATATCTCGGCGATAACTTGACGAATCTTGGGTTTCAAATGCTCCACCATTTGGGGATTATCCGCGTAAACACGGTCTTTGACGTAGTCCCACAAAAAAGTCTAACGGCAACAAATCGTAGGATCTTATTGGTCAATTGACGTCGCCAAAACGTAAGGTTACATTTTCTGGAAACTTTTCTTGCAATAAAACCAAGATCGGTCTTGTGTGACTCATGGCACCGTCTTCCAGGCCCAAATATGGCGGTTAGACCTTAGCGCTCCGAATTGAAATTCTTCTTATCCCTCACACTTTTACTAACAGAAGCGATATATTCGGCAGTGCGTACATTGCGATAATGCACAGGCCTGATCACATCTATAATGCTTCCAGTCCCTTCAAATTTCTTTATAATCTTCTCAATTCCTTGCGCAGAAAGTTGATTATAACGACCTTAACCATGCCGTAATGCACGAAAAGCGCTCACATTTGATTTACCACTTTTGTAGTAAGTTTTAACTATTTTTACACGTTCTTCGGTTGTTAAACGACCCATACTCGCAAATGGCAAACCTTTCACTAAATAAATAACGCTTCAGATGACAAGTATTTAGCAGTTGACACACTTGCCAGGCCGGCGGTTTTGAAACCTCTAAATGGACAACCCTTTTCTTTTTTGTGGCGCTGAACCTTCAGGGTTGATTCCGCTTGGTCGACAAACTTTTCTCAAGGCATCTCTGGTTTGAGCCGTTGTTTTCCAGTTAGGTATTCTTAGATTTCTTGCATCATCTCCTACCAGGTTTATCCATTTCGGGCTTTTGGGCGATCAGGTCTTCTGTCTCCAACTGGAAAGGTATATAATACTTTCTTGGCAAGGTGTGTATATTGAGGTCAATTCATTGCAGGTGACCCGCCCATCATAAACATTTAGCTCGGATCCTTTTACAAACATCTGCGTGTTGTTACAGCTGTTCGAGTTCTTTATTGTATCTTGTTTTTTATTAGTCGTACTCGCATACTGGGCCGAAAGTTGTACGAAGAATTTTCCTTTCGAGAAATAAAAAAATGTCCTGGTTCGTTGTTCGTAGGCGCCAAGTCTCAGATCCATGTAGAAAAACTGTCTGCATGAACTGATGATATAGCTTGGCTTTTGTTTTTTGCGAAAGATATTTTGTTCGCAGTAGTTTTCGAAGGCCACCTAAACCTCTGATGGCCAGCAAAATTCTTCTCTTGATGTCAGCACTTACATCACTGTTTGATGACATAACATCAAAGTTCTTACCACATCAGTGATGTTTGAATCCATTACGGTGTGCTTGGGTTTTTCTCCGTTGTGTTTCAGACCTAATGATGTTCATTCTTTCTCCAGTGCAAAGAATGATTCGATTGTTGTCGCCGATATTCTACCAACCAAATGAATCTCACTCGATTTATTGAAGATTATGTTGCCTGAGTTGATGTTCCCCGATTTCATAATGCGAAGGATATTAAATAACCTACATTAGGGTACGTCATCCTGCCGAAAACCTCTGACAGTGCTAAACTTCTCAGATGTGATCCCACCAGCTTTCACGCTGAGTAATTTTTCAGTAGAAGATCTGTCGGATAAGTCCAAGAATTTTGACTGCGTCTACGATTGATGATTACATTAATAAGTTTTCATCCTTAGACATGATCTTACCAAGTCACCTCAGTTGGAAAGGACACGCAAATTGTATGATTTTTAATGGGACATGTTACACAAACCAATTGTAAAATACCCTCAAAGTCACGTACATGGGAAATAATGCATAAAATCGGTTCAATTGGACAAAAAAAAAATGGATAGAAAGATGGCTTTAATTGAAACGGTGTTGTAAAATATGCACAAAGGAAGAACAAAGTCGCCTTTGTTGCCCTTCAATTTATGAAATTCAAGATCCTTCTGACGTGTATTAAGTTCAAAAATGGACTCTTAGTCCTGGATATTTAACGTCCAACCAATCTGGCTGGAAATAGTGAAACAATTAGTAGCCAACGATAGCTAACATGAATTTGATGTACAGAATGCTACGAGAATTTTTAAATTACCTATATAGTAGTTTTCTTTAAATGATAGTTTTACAGCAAAATTCAGTTAAAGGCAGTCACTCCTAAGCGGTCAGAGGGGTAGGTTTATGGTTTGTAAGAAATATATCAACACAACTTGACTCTTAATCCTTGAATCAGAAATCGCAGAAATTTTATTGCAGACAAATAGAAATTTTACTGCAAACATCAAAATTGGATTTCATTTGCAGTAATATTTACACGTGAAACACAACTTTTGTTTGAAATCGTTTCATTTAGAAAAAGTCAAGTCAAAACTAGCGTTAAAGTATAATCGTTAGAGGAATTTTAATTTGCTAAAAAAAACACATGCCAGAAGTGAAAAATATAGCATTTTTAGGAAGAGGAACCCAACTTTGATGGGTCAAACTTTTTTATTTATTATTGATATAGCGTAAAGAGGTTTACTCAATTTTCCACAAAACTCTACTTTGAACGCTTTTCCTTAGTACCTTAGGATGATTCCAGTTCTAATCACAGAACTCTTCCATACAAAATTGCTAAACTTATAAACTCAGAAGAGTCATCACTCTATTGGATTGAGTTTTAGACCCTCAACTCTCTTCAAATGTTATTTTACAGCAGAATAACGACGGCAAACCCATGTCTCGGATCAGTCTTGAGTGGCTTCGGGATAAGCAAATGGGATTTTCTGAGCAGTTGCCACTTTTGCCAGAATTAAAACCATCCCATCGTATTTATTCTGGCAGATGCAAATATGAGCTGACGAAGGGGCTTAAGAAAGACCGTGACAAACGGCTTTCGTAACTTCATAGCTCTGTATTTCAAAACGTGGTGAATTTAATTCTAACTCGGATATTTGGAATAATAACAAAATTTGGGGGCTGGAATCATTATAAATTAAATGTTTAATTGATTTTAAAATACGCTTCTTTTATTATTTTTTAATTAATAAATAAAATAATAAATTTATTCCAATTGAATAAATTCAACTTTTTTATAAATGTTTTTTTTTTTTGCCAATTTGGTTCTACATCTATAAAATCTTTAGCTTTTGTTCGTAACAAAAATGAATTGAATAAATTCAACTTTTTTATAAATGTTTTTTTTTTTTTTTTTGACAATTTGGTTCTACATCTATAAAATCTTTAGCTTTTGTTTGTAACAAAAATGTTTTTTTTATTATTTGTCATAATATTAATTAATAAAAGGTTATCCTATTAGAGGATTTACAATTGCCAGTCTGGCAATGCTGTCAGCTGTTAAACACCTTTCATAAGAAGTGTTATTTATTTAGTGGAAAGTTTGCCTTTTACGGATATGTATCGTTTGACAACAAAGGCAAGGGCCAAACATTATAATGAAATAAAAGTTTCATTGAAATCATAGCTTTGTGTGCGTTTTATTCAATTTTACTTTTAAAACCGAAAAATGGATAACCCTGTATTATAATTACAAAATTATTACAGAAAAACTGGGTGTCTTTAATTTAATTTCATTGAGTGTTTTAACTTAGCCGCCGATAAACTTATAACAGATCTTTGTATCACACGTAAAGTTTTCTAATTAGAGTGGTCTTTATTCAGAAACCAGTTTCGGTTCCTACTCGTCACACTGTGCATTGTTGAAATTGCTCGACATACTTGAGGAGCATGACAGAGAAGCACTGCAATTAACTCAATAGCCATACGGATGTGTGCGTGTGGTTCCATGTAGGGTTACATACATATATTCGTATGTATGCGTTGATGTTACAAAGCTCCGATGATGCGTTTGAGCATTACCCAATGGAGTACACAAACACACAGACACACACTGATTTTCGGTAGGAAAATGGGCTTGTTTCACTTAAATGCATTCATTCACAATTCACAGAGGAAAATAAATTATTGCCTCTACAACTGACAACAATGATGTCAATGAATGACGTTGATAGCAATGCCGTCGATGACTACGTTGCCGTCAGCGATGATGATGTTGATGATCATGATGAGGGAGATAATGATGATGATGACGACGACGATGATGTCGAGAATGCCACTGATGATGATGTAGATGTTATTGCTTTTGTTGTTATTGAGAATGTCAAAGCCAATAGTTGTGTCATAGTTAACATCGTTTATCTACAGTCTGTTCTACGGAAAATGTAAGGTAGTTAATAATACAGTGTAGTTAATTGCACATATATAATAATAACGTAGGTATGTAATGGAGCATACAGATATATAGAAGTACAGCGGTTGGTATATTTCAATTTCAGTTAGCATTAACTATCAAAGCGGAAGCATTCTCCGCGTAGCCGCCTTGGTCAGGCAATCTTCATTAAAAACGTTTGTTTGGCAGGATTTTACTTAACGCGCAATATGGGGAAAATAAGTCTCGGTCAGTCGATATTAGAACAAATGCAAATGGAATTAATGAACTGAAATGAACATTCAATGTCTAAAATATTATGTCTAAAGAGAAGTTTCTGAATTATAAGCAAAATATTTTGCCCAGCGATTCATTTCAGTTTGTTCATGTAAATTTGTTCATGTACATTTTTGCATTGCATTTTTTACAAAATGCTATAATACTTTATATCAAAAAAGTTCCAGGACTTGTTCAATAAAATACAAAATAGTTATTATCCATTCAAAGTTATTGCATTATCTAAAAGTAGGCCTGTCCCGAAATGAAACACGAATGCCAACAAATAGTCCAATTAACAAAACAATTTTCGAACGTATTTTATGGAAATGTCTCTAATTCTCGCCTAGAATTTTCTTTTATATCCTCCATAATTTCAGTTTGGAAAGACAAAAAGAAAAAAAAAGAAATCAGTCGAAGCCATATCAGTTGAATACGGTTTTTAGATGATATTTGTTAAGTTTTTGGCGAGAAATTTGTTCATGATGATAGCCTTGTAAGATGACTCATTGTGCAACAAAATTCAAGAGTTTTTGTTCTATAACACTGAACTTTTCGACGAATTTGCTCTCTCAAACACCACATTATTTGCAGATCATATTCTTTATTAATCCTCTCAGCTTCTGGCAACAATTTCAAGTGCCCAATTTCGCGATAACACTAGTCAACAAGATTTTGGGTAATTTGGTAATTTTGTCGAATCTGTAATTGGGTTTTCTCTGTCACGTCAGTTTTCGATATACAAACAAAAAATATTTTTATTCGTTTTTTACATAAAAAATCGTTAGTTTATTTAAAAATCAATAAATTTTCAAAAGTGAATGCCGTTTTTTGAACGTCGTTTGTACTTTGTTGGTTCGGTTTCACGTATTAGAGTGCAGCAATAGTCTATCAGCATGCTTTTGTCCCAAAATCCTTAATAATTTCTTTTAATTTTCATTAAATCTTGGTGAGCACGCTCTCCTTGTTCGTCGCTCACCTCACCTAGGTTTTGTGGAAAATAATCGAAATGCAAATGAAGAAAATGATAATTTGTCAATAATTCAGCAACAATTTGTCTGCACAATTATTGTTTTCAAGAAAACTGTTCACGATGCCCTTCTGAACGTATTGTATCGAATTGTGTTTGATGTATGGAGGAAAAGGAAAACACTTTTTGCTGATTTTCGCTTCATTTATTTATCTTTATTACACTAACTTCAACTACCAAATTTACCATTCCTACTAAATGTAGAGCTATTAAACAGACAGCATTTCCAACTTTTCGTTTTCACTGTTAAATGATTCCATTTCGCCGCCAACTTTTACCTCCGCTTAAACATCCACTCAATTACAAATAAATAATTTTGACATTTTTGTTAATGTTAATTGATGAAAAGCTCTATAAAGTACAACAAAGGCAATTCTGATTTAATTAAATACGACGGCAAGGCAAGCCTTTGTTTTCAATTCTCAATAGCATAAAATATGACAGACATCAGAGGGCGCCCTTTTTTATAAGTCATTCAAAATTTCAGTTCATTGCATCAGCTCGATTAATACTTGTGATGTGATATTTTAATGCTACACTAGCCCCTAATGTATACTTCAGGAACCACTTGAGAGGAAGTTAACAAATCCCTTCTGGGACATGACAATAACATAAAACCTGCAAGCACCTATGCCGACCTTTTGATATATTAAACGATATCCAGAAATATAAGAGGGATACCGTAGACAACACACTAAAGAGGGCTGGAAAAAAACTTAAAAATGAAATAAAACAACAACGAGAATTCCGGTAACCCTTGACAAAAGGCTTTAGTCATAACTGTCACTTATACTTTGTTCAATGTTTGCCTGTTTAGGCATTAGCATTTTTGCATGTCTTTGGATACCCACAGCTGACTGGCAACTTTTCAAAAGTGAAAGACAAAAAGAAAAAAAAAATTGAAAAGTAGACAAACTAGGATTAAAAAATAACACAACATACGGGAAAAGAACTGCAGTTAGCCTGCAGTCAAAATGCTAATGCTAAAACTTGTCATAACGCTTTAACTGAAAGCCATATTCGTATTTGTGCATAATAAACTGGGAGCTAACAGTGGTTTAGAATTGTATTTATATGAAAATTTGAAAATTTAAGAGAAAGAATTTCATTAGTTTACAACATTTTATAGCCACGGTGGGTGGTAGTAATTTCCTATGCAACAATAGATAAATATTAGAGGTGAAAAAAAAGAAAATCAGTAAAATCTACCAACAATGGCTGTTTAAGTTTTCATACCAAACGATACGACCGGTACATGGAAATCTCTGTATTTCTCCCTTTAATGTAGAGGTCCAACAATCATGTACATTATTTTTTTCTTTATACTTATGAAATATTGTACGTTGTTAGTAAAACTTTTTAATGGCCTTTGCAACTAATTCAAAGTTAAATAATTTAAGTTGAAATAACCTCCAGCCTCTGTAACGCATCCACACCGTTATTCATTAAAGCTTGAAGCATTACAACAGAAATTACCCCAATTATAATTTGAATACATTGCTTTAAATCTTCCAAATTTGTTTGTTTTGTTTCATTACCTTCCTGTGTACAACCTCATAAGAAAAAAATAGGTACAGGCAGATTCCGGTTTAACGAACGGTCAGGCCCTTTCGTTAAATCGAAAAATTCGTTATATCGAGACTTTTTAAAAATCATTTTATTTTAGTGTTATAAAAAAAAAGATATTCATATTCATTTTATGAAGGTAATATTTTACATTTAATATTAACAAACTAATAAAAAAAATTATTAATTTGTACATATACTACAAGTTAGAAAGACTGGAAAAAATAATTTATTGAAGTTTGTTTTTGTACTATTTGCAAGCTTTTTTGGACTGCTTCTTCTTGGATTTATCTCAAAATCAATGATTTTAAACAATCAATATTGTTTTGCTGGCTCCATAAAATACAAGTTTCGAAACAATTTATTGCATCTGTATGTTTTATTTTAATTTCTTGTGTAATTTCACTATTTCTTCAGGTTCATTAATTTCGCCGTATTCCTCCTCATGATTTTCTTGATATTTATCTTTATTCCAACAATTTATATCATCTGTAGTAAAAGTTATCTAAAAATAAAAAATAGAAACATAAATTTCGAATTTAATCTCTTAAAATAGTGAGGCTTACGTCCGGAAAAACTGAACTTAAGAGTCTATTGCTGCTTCTTATATTGACAATTTCATCCCTCTGCAATAGCTCTGCTAATGGAATATCATTCTCTTCGTCAAAATCACCATTGTTTGACTGTAAGATTTTATGCCAACGTATCCGTCTTTAAATTTTTCCAAGCAATACTTATCATTGACGTTGCTTCATACAAAACAGAGATTTTTTAAGAAGGTTATAATATTCACAGCTCCTGATGAAATAATCTTAGAAAGCAGACTGATTCTTTACTGTAATTTAACTAAACGTATGGCATTCTGGTCCAATGGTTGGATGATCGGTGTTACATTAGGAGGAATAAATATCGTCCAAATTTTTCCATCTTCAGTTGACTTTATTAGCTGGTCTTCGAGGATGACTAGGGGCATTATCTATGATTAATAAAGCTTTCATTGGCAACGATTTTAATTTCAAAAACGATTCCAAATGTAAAAAAATTTCACCTATAATAATAAAAATAACAACAATGAAACAGACCATACTAACCTCTGGCACAAACATCTCATAGAACCAAATTTTGAATATCCCAGCATTCATCCACGCTTTATTCTTATGAAGATAATTTACTTGCAATACTTTGTTACGAAATGATCGGGGTTTCTTTGCCTTACCAAGGAGAAGTGGTTTAATTTTTTTTTTTTGACCCTAATGCATTGGCGCATAGTAAAAGCATCACTCTGTCATTCGACATCTTTCTACCAGGAACACTAGCTTCTCCAGCGTGCACAAACGTTTTATCTGATAGCATTTCCCAATATACACCCGTTTCGTCCGCATTGAAAATAGCATCAAGAGTTAAATCGTGCTCGACTATAATTTTTTGCAATTCCTTTTTAAAAGGTTCCACTAAATCGGCTCGGGACGATAACTTCTCTCCATATTCTTTAAGAAGTCTTATGCCAAATCTTTTTTATATCGAGACAGCCAACCATCACTTGCGTGGAATCCGTCGTTACAAAGTCGCTTTTGTATTTCTGTGGCCTTGGTTTTTAAGGCAGTTCCATTAACTGGATTGTGTTTTTCCTTTGGTTAGAAACCATCAATGAAACTCCTTCTCCATCAGGGGATACTCGCCATTCTTTAGATATAGACGATTTTTTGAACCATTTTTGGTAGCTTCTAAATTTGTTATAATTTTTGTTTTAAATTTCTTCAAAGTACAGATTGAAGATTTTGGTATTCCATGTCACACTCATCTAATATTTTTACTTTTTCATTCAATGAAATTCGTTTTCTGTTTCCCATATTTTAAACTCACTTTAATACTTGCACTATTAAAACACAATAAAAAAAATCAAAAAATAGTTATTTGTTTGATTTTGTTTTCTTTTTTCTTACCATTCGCTATAACGAGCTCCACATTTTTGAAACGTTCGCTATATAAGGTATTTAATATTAGAAATTTGACTGTTCGTTATATCGGATTTTCGTTAAATTGAGATTCGGTATACGGGGATTTGCCTGTACAGTAAGGTTAGAATACCTTGGGGGCCAAAGCAATGGCGAGTTGCTTGTGCAGTCATGAACGAATTTTCTCTGCAATTCTCTCATAGCAGAGCTGGCTATGTGCAAGTTTCACGCAGGTTCGAAAGCGAATTTCTTTCGCCGTAGTTGTGAAAAGAAAAAAGAAATCCTTTCAAATTAGTAGCAACATTCATCCGCCACTCTATAAATAAAGTACATAGGTCAATTACCGTCTACACATATTCAGGATGCTGTGTGATTCTATGAGAAAATTTGACCTACATTAATGTTATGTGAAAGAACGAAAATACTCCAGCGCAAAATTTCTTCTACAGTAAACTTGGTGGATCATGATGGATCTATCAAGTATTGGCTTCGAAAATGTTATATGAAGTTCAAAAAGCCCCCTAGTATGTCTTAATACAGGCTAGCGCAAAAGTAATCGTCGTAGTTCGTCTTGAATGCTCCAGATGGCATTTTTTTGGAGTTTCGAGTTTATGGTCCTTTTCATAAATTCGAAACTCAAAAAAAAAAAAAACAAAAAAAACTTAGAACTTAGCAGCCTATAAAACGAAATCAACATTGTTAGTTGTACTTCAAATTTTTTGGTTTATTAACAAAATTTGAGGCTTTGTGGAACCTTGAAAACCTTACGATAATTCTCCATCAATTAAATGCTCAAATAGAGTGATAGAGACCCAGACTATGGAAGCCAGTAAACAATATTGACCTATGAGGCAATTTTCAGCCATGGAAGAATTCTGCCTCCCATTAAGATATGACGACGATATACGAGTTCGGTCCCAAAACTAGACGACCTGACGTATAGATGATGCCAGTAGCTTGAAAAAAATTTTTTTTTTTTTTTTGAAAAGTGGCAACCTTACAAAACATATGTTTTAAGCCTCAAGGCGCCACGTTATTTGGCACTTTTATTTCAGTCATTAAAAGTAAACGAAACGATCTCAGTGAATTTGTAAGCTTGGAAAAAATTGATTACCGTTATGTAATTCAATATTTCCATTTGAAAGATCTCAGTTCAACCAATATTAAAGCCGAGCTAGATTCCAGTTTAACGGAGTCTGCTCCTTCGTTTACTACTGTAAAATATTACGTAGCAGAGTTTAAACGAGGCTATACAAGTTGCCAAGATGAACATCGTAGTGGCCGCCCAATTTAGGTAAACACGCCAGACAGCTGCCTAAAATGATAGGCATTTCAAAAAGAGCTATACATCGTATATTGACGGAAGATTTGAAGATGAGAAAGCTGTGTGCACGATGGGTGCCGCGTTTGCTTACAATAGAGCAAAAACAGCATTGTAAAGAGGTTTTAGTAGAGTGCTTAGCGATGTTTCATCGCAATAAAGCTGCATTTTTTGCGTTGATTTGTAATCATGGATGAGATATGGGTCCACTACTTCACGCCTGGGACAAAGGAACAGTCAAAGCAATGGAATGGGAGAATCCTGTCTAAAAAAAAAAAGGCGAAGACGGTTCCATCTGCAGGCAAGGTGATGGCGTCTTTTTTTTTTGGGATGCGTTGGGGATTATTTTTATTGGTTATCTTTAACAAGGAAAAATCATCACCAGCGAATATTATGCTACTTTATTGCAATGTTTAGGTAATGGAATTATGAAAACGGGCCACATTTGGCGAAAAACGAAGAGCTGTTCCATCAAGACATTGCTTCTGTTCACACATCCCCTACTGCGATAGACAAAATTAATGAATTAAAGTTTGAATTGCTTCATCACGCACTTTGTTCGCCAGGTTTAGCTCCCTCTGACAATTTTCTAGTTCAAAACTTGACAAAATGGCTCGGTGGTAAAAGATTAGTCAACGACAAAGAGGTGGAGGCTGCGGTTGATGGCTATTTTAAAGAGTTTGACGGTTCTTACTATAAACAGGATATAAAAGCTGTTGATTATCGCTTTAAAAAGTGTATCGCTTTAAGAAGGAGATTGTGTTGAAAAATAAAGAACATATTTTGCAACTTTTTTATGTCTTCTCTGTTAGGTCGGCTAGTTTATGCGACCGTCCTCGTGTATCTACAGGGTGGCGCAATAGAACGTGCATATTGCATCATCTTTTTTTGCGGGGTAGAAAAGGCGCGGGCGGGGGGGAACCTACATCGTTGGGTTGGCGGGCTCATGGAGTTTTAGTCGCTATGAATTACTTCGACGGGAAGCGTCGCGCATTTTGCGTGCGCGCATTTTACGAGAACTCTCGTTCATATATTGCTACTAAGCGACTAAATTGTGCTGAATATGGACTACGGCGAATTAGTGAAGCTCCGAGTGCTAATTTAATTAAAATATGGGTAAAGCGTTTTGAAGAGACTGGTTCAACATTTAAACCACAAGCAAATGGTCGTCCAAGAACATCTAGGACCGAAGACAATGTTGAGAGAGTTATGGAGTCAGTACGAGGAAATCCACAAATGTCGACTCGCAAGAGATCGTCTGTCTTACAATTATCGCGACGAAGTTTGCAATGAATTTTAACATTGGATCTTAAACTGCATCCATATAAGTTGCAATTAACACAAGAATTGAAAGAGTCTGACTTCATAGCAAGGCTCGCATTTGCTAATGAAATGCTTAATCGATTTTCCAATTTTGACAATATCCTTTTCTCTGACGAGGCTCATTTCCTTATGAATGGGCTCGTAAACCGTCAAAATTGTCGTTACTGGAACAGTGAAAATCCCAAAATCAAACACTAGAAACCATTGCATAGTCCTAAAGTGATAGTATGGGCAGCAATCTCTGGCAGAGGAATAATTGGTCCTTTTTTCTTCGAAAATGCGCGGGGCCAAAACGTCACGGTTAATACGGAACGCTATGTTGAGATGTTGGACGGATCTTTGGCTCCAGAAATTGAAAGAATAGTGAATTATAGAACTTGGTTCCAACAACATGGAGCTACCTGTCACACATCAAATGAGTCCATGGCGGTGTTGAAGCAGATGTTCCCTGGCAGACTGATTTCGAAAAGAGAACTTCGGAAAGAGGTGAGTTCAGACTTGACGCCTCTTGACTTTTTTTTGTGGGGATACCTCAAACACAAAGTTTACAGTAATAATCTAAGAAACATCGTTCAGCTCAAGGAGAATATCCGTGGTGAAAAGGCAGCTATTATTCCAGTATTACTGAAGAAAGTTTTCAATAATTTTCGTTTGTGGTTAGAGGAGTACCGTCGTAGAGAAGGTCACCATTTAGATGATGTTATTTTAAAAAAAATGCACTCCATTTATTACTCTACAATGCCTTAGATTTATTTTAACCATACCTTTTGTATTTATTTTTTAATCTATTTTTTAAATATGCACGTTCTATTGCGCCACCCTGTATTTTAAATCTTCTGAAATTCTTTTTTGTCAAGCATCGAAACTAACATTTCATTGCGGACCGCCCCCGTGTAATACATCAAGCCATATCATTCAATCAGAATCACATCAGTAGATTGCAAAGCATTTAATCTACTGTAACCTAACAACAACTGCAAAAAATAAAGGAAACAACACAATCATAGCAGTAGCTATGACGCTAATGTGTTCCAGTCAAAGCTCTAAACGAGCCTCAATGCAAACCTCTTACGTTCCCGTACATAAGTCATGAGCCAAGTTAACGTCGCCATTTGGTTGGCAGACAGACGTAGCAGTACTTGTGGCACGAGTATTTCCTAAGTTATATACTGCATTTTTGGTCTCGTTAAATACGTGGTAGCCTATGATTTACCGATTCCAAGTGTGACTATTAGCGCTTACTGGCTGAATGTTGTTGCCATTGTTAGCGTTGTACATGGTGTGATTTGGGCTTTTTTGTTGCAGGAATTTAAATACAGGGAAAAGTTTTTATTACTTCAAAACATGCAATTTATTTAAATCAAAACAAAATAATTCTAAAGTTTAGGTGGCAATTCCACGTTTAATATATTGCATACAATTGCCGGCTATATTTGCATTTAAACATTAACTACTCCATTGACTAATAATTTTGTTAACAAGAATTGAAGGATTTTTGTCTCAATCCCATTTAATGTTTCGAAATGGCTGTTGATATTTTATCGCAGGACGCACGCGCTTCAGAAATTACTCACACTTGCAATGCCACTCAAGGAGTGAAATGTTTCCTAATAACCTGACATTTTAGGATCTTGTTGTTATTATCAACCACAGCTTGATTATAGGGTGCCCCGTTATAATTGCGTGGTTGATTTCCGTGCGTCAGTGCATTATGCACGGTGGCAGCATGACATGCTAAATACGGGTACAATGGACGACTGTTCTGATGTATTTAAATCACCTTAAACATTAGATTGTTAAGCAAAACATTTTGAAAAGGTTGGGGAGAATAATGAATGATTAACATGAAAATAACAAAACCGCTGGAAATCAAGAAATTGATAGTTAAAAGTTTAAAAGGTAACATTTGTCAAAACTGATCATGTGGATTGTGAAAACTGTTGAACTATTGTATGTGTCGTACACATAAGTATAATAAAGAGTTATACGGAGGGATTCTATTGGTAGTAAATTTTAGTTTTCTCAACATATACAAAGGATTCAGAATTAAGATTTAATATGTGAAGATTTTATTAAAGGCGTATCTTATCTGACCTCGATCAGTTGCTAAATATAAACTAACTAGCTGAAAAGCCCGATACTTCGTTATCGGTAGTTTTGCAGGATATCTTTCATGTATCGGGAAAGATAATATTCTCCAGACGGCTTCTGAACTGCTTACATATCGGCCAGTTTCATATGTTGCTATCTCATTCGCGGTAAAGCTATTATAGCAGCAGGAGACATTAATTGTAAAGCACACTCTTTGGCCGTCTTCGAGGTGTACAGCGAAATGGAATATGGCAGGATATCTTTCATAGTATCTATCTATTCGCGGTAAAGCTATTATAGCAGCAGGAGACATTAATTGTAAAGCACGTAATTTTTCAGCGAAGTACCTCCTGGTATACAATATTGATAGTTTTTCCACCTGATGTGAGGATATATAAATTTTTGGATGAACTAACTCTTGAGCAAGCCACGTAAAATTGCCCATGAAAAAAGCAGAAAATGCCTAAAGGTATGCAACAAAAGTGTAAT
This sequence comes from Philornis downsi, assembly GCA_019455685.1. Taxonomy (NCBI): domain Eukaryota; kingdom Metazoa; phylum Arthropoda; class Insecta; order Diptera; family Muscidae; genus Philornis; species Philornis downsi. Next base: position 622,270 of record JAHXMU010000039.1, on the reverse strand, counting down.
ATTCAGTACAGAGTGTAGATAAACGACAAATAAGAAATAAATGCAAAATAAAAGTAAACAACTATAAACAAACAATAATAAGCGGTTAGGCCAGGACGCCAAGGAGAAACTTTCCCCCGTTTACTCGCTAATTTAGCAAGTTTCTGGGCTAAACTGCAAATAGTACCATACCATTAGCACTCAATGATAACGTAGCATTCAACTGGCGAAAGAATTTTTGAAATCGGATGAGTAGTTTGCGGTAGCCGCCAAGGGGTAGACTTTTTCCCTTTTTGCCCCTCCCCATCGGAATTTCCGAAAATCCCGTCTGAGCGAACATCTACGTCATAAAAGGAACCAACATGCCAAATTTCAAGGTTCTAGCTTAAGCCGTTTGGAAGGGGGAGATTTTCCCCCTTTTTGCCCCTCCCCATAAGAATTTCCAAAACTCGCTTCTTATCGCGTGCCTACGTCATAAAAGGAACCAAAATGCCAAATTTCAAGGTTCTAGCTTAAGCCGTTTTGAAGGGGGAGATTTTCCCCCTTTTTGCCCCTCCCCGTAGGATTTTCCAAAAATCCCGTCTTAGCGGGCGTCTATGCTAGAGGATGGACCTCCATGCCAAGTTGCAAGTTTCTAGCTCCAGTGGTTAGGGCTAGGCGATGTTGAGTCAGTCAGTCAGTAACGTTATTCTTTTATATATATAGATATGTCAAAAGAGTACAAACTTTATAAAAAAAAAATTAAAAAGGTTGGTTCATAAGTAACGTTAACGGCGACTATATTGAATGCGTTATTGTGCATCATTTGGTTTTAACTCGTGAACCAATTGCATCTTATATGGGAAAAGATGTAACATACGAGTATGTAAAATGCTTTGCAAAGACCGTCTAGACATCTCTAACTGCTGAGAACGTCGCCTGGTGGAAGTTTCAGGGGTTTCCACAATACTTGCTTCGACTCGAGCAATCATAACTACATTTCGAACTGCATGAGATCTTCCAGCGCGCGGAAGATCACAGACAGCCCTTTGTTGCATTTTGAACATAAAAGAAATTTCGATATGATCTGAATAATCGAATGCTGACTTTCAAAATAAAATTGAACAAATTTGGTTATTTGCTCTGTGCTGAGCCTTTCCATTATAAATTTCCCAAGTATTATTTAGTTTATTCTGTAAAGAGACGAAAAAAAGACTTAAACAAAAAATGTCTACACTGATCAAATCTTAACGTTGCTTATGCGCCACCCTATATAAAAAAGTTATTATACTAAGTTTTCGCTGGTTTTTTTTTTATAAAAATTCAACTTTATTATGAAGACATGTTTAAAGATGATTCATTGAAAGTATTGCCCATCAATAGCTACCACTTTTTCCTATCTTTTTGGCAAAGCTTGAATTCCGTCACGATAAAACTTTTCATCTTTTGAGGCCATCCACGAATATAGTCATTCCTTGATGTCGTCATCTGAGTGGAACTGCTGGTCCACCAAACCGTGTTCCATCGAACAGAACAAGTGATAATCGGACGGCGTAATATCTGGAGAATATGGCTAATGGCATCAGATTCCCCATTTCAACGATTCCAAGTAGGTTTTAACGGGCTTTACCACGTGAGATCGAGGGTTGCCATGCAGAAGAATCACTTTTTCTTGCCTCTCTGCGTGCTGTGGGCGTCTCTCTTACAGAACTCGATTCAATCCCATTAATTGAAGTCGATACCGATCCCCAGTGATGGTTTCGCTTGGTTTCAACAGCTCGTCGTAATAGATAACACCGACCTGGTCCCATCAACTACAGAGCATAACCTTCGCAGCATGAATATTCGACCGAGGCGACGGGCACCTTGACTTTCTTTTCTTTGGATTGCTGTAATGAATCCAGTTTTCATCACCAATTACAATACTATGAGAAAGACCCTTCCTTTTTTGTCACTGAAGCAGTTGTTCGCAGCGGAAAAAGCGACGCTCAACGTCCCTTAGCTTCAACTCAAAAGGAACCCAAGTTTCTTGCTTTTGAATCATTCCCAATGCATGCAATCGCTTCAAAATGACTTCGCGGGTAAGTCCTAATACTGAAGCAAGCTCTACCTGTATTTGACACGTCAATTCAGTGTTCGAAGGTTTTTCGTCTTTCTTCACCGAAACGGCCGTTAACATCAAAATCACCATCTTTAAAGCGACGGAACCAATCTCGACACGCTGTTTCACTTAAAGCAGCGTCTTTCTAAACATTTTGAACCTCATGATAAGCTTCAGCCGCCGTTTTCCTCGATTGAAAGAAGAAATCAGTACTTCCCGCATATGACGATTATTTGGCACAAAATTATACATATTTACACAACCAAAAGAGTATGACGTCAAAAGAAAATCACTATTATGTCGAGGCTGTATGTTTACCATATGTCTAAGCTTGTCTCATAACGTTTAAATTATGGCAGAATCGACTAGCACTTATAGCTGGCTTATAGCTTTTTTGCGTACCTAATTTTATGACTTTAATTTTTTGAAGGCAAATGTTCGTTCTAGATTTAAATTGCTCATACATTTCGGCATGACATTTACGGTCAGTTCAGTGAATTTTATTCCAATTATAATGAAATCAAAATATCAATTCCCCTTAAAATTTTTCACCAGTGACGGGAGCAGTCTTCTTTACCACTCTTACTGCAGTTATTTTGTAGGTTGGTCTTATATTTCCCATACACCATAGAGTAATTTTAAAGTAATTTTCTTGGCTTGGTTACGGCTTGGCACGGCCTTTGTTTATAAGAATTTACGTCTCAAGGGAGATGTTCAGGTCAATTTTAATGATGAACTCATCGACCGTTTCTTTTAGGCGATTGTAACATTTTTGTTATCTTCCTCTTCAAAACCACCTAGTAAATATGTGGGTTTCTATGAACCCTCTGTAGGATTGGTTAACTTATGTTCTAAATTTGGTAATTTCAATATTAGGTGGCGTCTATGCGATGATAAAATTTTTGTCGCTCTTTTCCTATTTTTACCATAAAAATTCTAGATCTATTTTGAGACTATGGCTAAGACGAATTTTTCGTAATGTCAATTGCTGCCGCCTGTTGTGGGCGATGGTATGGTATGGTACTAGTTTTTCTTCCCCTATTCTTTGTTTTCCCCCTAAAAGTACAAGTTTATAATGCTCTTTCGCTTTCACCAAAATACTGCGGGACTTTCCTATATCTATGACATTAGCTTTAATTGTTTATTTTACAATTTTGTGCGCTGTTAATTTACTTAAAATACGAAAATATCTTTTCATTCCTCGCATAAGACAGTACTTTTGTGAATTTAATTGTACTTGTAAATGTGAGCCCCAGTACACCAGTTTTGTATCGTTTCTTCCATGTTTGCCACCGTTTTGAGAGCTTTCTGAACTTTTGTGAATTTAGTTGTACTTTTAAATGTGAGCTATCGTACACCAGTTTTGTATCGTTTCTTTCATGTTTGGCCCCGCGATTATCCACACCTGTTTCAAGATTCTAGCTTTAGTTGTTTACCCTGAGTGAAGTCATTATTTCTGTGCCAATTCACAGAAACATTAAAGCCAGCCGACCATCCACTATTCCGTAAATATGCTGACTAAGCGCTTCAGCAACCGACTTTCAATGCTGAGTTTTCGAACAACATTTTCTTCAGCGATGAAATTTATTTCTCACTCGGTGGTTACGTCAACAAGCAAAATTGTTGCTTATGGGGCTCGAAGAACCCAGAAGTGATTGTGGAAATGCCATTGCATCCGCATTATGGTCTGGAGATGTCATTCGGTCATATTTTTTCGAAAATGACGCAGGAGGAACCGTTACCGTCAATTCAAAGCGATATGGCCGTATAATAATCGACTTCTCATAATATTATGTTGAAAAGATGATAGTTTTCTGCGTTTTATTCCTGTTTCGTGATTCCCAACTTTCCCGGTATCACTGGAAAAGAGGGAGAAGAAATTAGAAAATTTCTAATTCTATCAAAAGTGCGACATTAGTATACAATTTTATCACATCATTCATTAATTTGAAGAAGTTTTTGCATATTCTCATACATATTTATTTGAGATTATCCAACATTTGAAATTATGATTAATCTATGCGGTGCATTATGATGTATGTAGGTTACCAAAGTCTTGATATTATTGAGAATAAAGTCTTGATTTATTAGTTATTATCTGTTGCAACAGTTATTAAATTATACAAATTATTACGCATCATTATAACGCACCATTAAGCTATTCATACAGTTGAGTAAGATATTTCAATAAGTTGATAAATCTGTTTGCATTGACCTCATTTAACATTACGTAATTGTATTTTAGGGTATAAAAATTTTCATAGAAACTAATTAATTTTCAGTTCCAGTCTCTTATAAATTACAACGATTTGTTATTGAAACTGCTTCATGTTTGGAGTATCTCCCAACATAATTTTAGGGAGTAAAAGGAAAATCAAATAAGAAATGACCGATTAATAAGAGGGGATTACTACGGCAATGGCAACAAATAGGAAAATAGTTTAGATTTATGATATTGTCCGCCATGCGATTCAAAACTATACATAATTTTGATTCTTATTTCGATAACCAAATCAAAATTGTTAAAAAAGTTAGCTTTTGTTTCATATAATATCTATGTCAATTCATTTTGATTACGTTTTATACACCGAAAACTTTGAACAAATATTTTATTTGTGGTTCACTTTGAAAATTTCTGGAAGCCTGCTATGAATGAAATACAACTGAACAAGTAGTACAGAAAATAAATTGCAAGCGCTTTGAATTGAATGTTGTTACGTATTGAAATTGATATACTTTTTTTTTTTTTTGCTACACATATTGAATATTATTTCATCATTCATTTGAAAAAATGTCACAATTTTATTATGGTATTTAAAAATAATTGAATTTAAATAACTTCCACCCTTGGAGACTCATATGCGACATCGTTTTTTGCTACTGCCTGGAGAATTGCAGCGGAAATTGCCTTAAATATAGTTCGAATGCAAATTTATTAATTTTGTATTAAAAACTTCCTCCTGGCAACAACCCTGTATGAAAAAGCAATATGCAGTAAGCTTATGAGACTTTGAGGGCCAAGGAAAAGTGGAGTTTTTTGAAATCGGAATTTCTGCCATAGCAATCCTAGCAATTTTACAAGTTGCTGCACCATCTTGTTGAAATGAGACAGAGCTGGAGGGGATTGCATTTCGGCAAAATTTTGGAAAGAAAACCTCCTTAACTCTTTAAGTAAGATCTCAGTAGCAACATTTATTTCCAACTTGCTTATAAAGCATTTTAATCTATCGAAATTTTAATTTTTTTCTGCCAAGACTCGGAAACTATATCAAGTTTTAGGTCTGATCTAGATTAAGAAATGAAACTGCATAAAGCGATAGTTTCATTTCGGATTCACAAATCAAAATATCTGTTTAATACACATACGAGTATGGCCAAAATAATAAGTACACCCTATATTTTGTTTTTAAAGGCTCATAGACGAAAATGTATTTAAATTGAAAGAAAAAACAAATACTAATTTCTTTTGTTATAACATTAGACATAAAATAAATACTAAAACAATAACAAAAAACAAAAATTAAATCCAATATTTTTCAAAAAGCAAAAAACTAATCAAAAAATGTTTGACGATATAATAAGTACATTTAGTTAAAATAAGCAAAAAAGTTAAAAACACAAGTTTTTTCTGCTAAATTGGCTGGGTTTTGTTAAAAGCCAATATATCCATCTTTATTTTTGGCATGCTGACAATAAGCCCCCTGCAGGTTTCTACTGGTATTTCATACGGTTTTTTTTTTTTTTTTTTTTTTTTTTTTTTTGAACAAAATTCCACAACTGGTTTTTATTTTTAAGAACCTCCTTTCCAATTCTTTGTTTCACCTCTGTTGTTTCTTATGAACATCCTTTTCAATTCTTTGTTTCACCTCTCCCCAAAGATTTTCGATTTAATTGAAGTCCGGAAATTGACTTGGCCAATCAAGAGGGGCAACATTATTATCTTGGAACCAACTTAAAAGTATGCTTCGGATCGTTATCCTGCTGGAATGCCCATCTAAGAGGCAAACTTTCCACAGCATAGTTCAACATCGTATTTTTCAAGCTATCTTTGCAGTGGAATTTGGTCTTAGTGTCGGTAATTCAATGTATCGGACCGACACCATACCATGAGAAAGAACCCCAAACCATAATATTGCCGCCCTTGTGCTTGACCGTCTTCTCTGTAAAGCGAACATGGAATTCCTTTCCCTTCGGGCGTCGAACATTCCGGGCACAGTCGTTTCCAAATACATTAATTTTTGTTTCATCGCTCCACAAAATGTTTGGCCATTTTTTTCAGATTTGAATGACTTCTTGCAACCGCCAACCTAGCCTTTAAATTTTGTTTGTCTAAGCAAAGGAACTTTTCTGGCTATCCTTCCTGATAAATGTGCTTCTTATAATCTACGACGAATAGTTCGCGATGAAATTACATCGCGTTTCCAAATATATTAATTTTTGTTTCATCGCTCCACAAAATGTTTCGGCATTTTTTTCAGCGTCTCTTTCGGACCAATTGGAATGACTTCTCGCAACCGCCAATCTAGCCTTTAAATTGTTTTGTCTAAGCAAGGGAACTCTTCTGGCTATCCGTCCTCGTAAATGTGTTTCTTGTAGTCTATGACGAATAGTTCGCGATGAAATTACATATCCTATTTCTGGTGAAATCGCTCTTGAAGACACAAACGGATCTTTCTTCGCAAGTGTTACAATACGAATATCTGTTGTTTTTTTAAGTTTTTTTTTGGTCTTCTGCGAGTCTCGACGGGCTTTTCAAGCTTAGAAGTATTTTGTGCAAAAAATAGTGACCGATTCATAGTTTCTGCTATAGAACGAAGACTTTGACCACTTTCTCTTAGTCTTGAAACAATTGTTCTTTCCTTCGGAGAACAGTGACTTTTTCGACCCATGGCTGATTTTTTTCTACTATATATTTTGTTATATAACATAGATAAACACCAGTAAAATTAATGACCTTCCCAAAAAGACTACAGCAGACTGTGACAATATGAAAGAATTGACCAATGTATTTATTACTTTGACCAAGTACTGAAATCACACCTGAACAAAACTAACTCACAATGAAAAGAACGGAGAAGCCCCAGTTTTGTTGTTACTTTTAAAGGCATTTTAAAGTTATTTGAATAAAAAAGAATTGCAATGTTTACTTTCCGTTAAAGCAACTAAAATTAAACATAAAGCAAAAATAAGCAGGTGTACTTATTTTTTCGGCCATATGTGTATGTCTTGATTGAGAAACTGAATCTGCGTACGTTTGAGGCAGGAAACAAATCAAAGTATTCCACTTCATTCTTGTTTCCAATATGAATCAGTATCAATCTCCTGATGAATATTTAAATAAAATTACAAAATCGAGACCGAAACGCAAATGAACTTTTGTGCAGGTCTCTATTAATAAGTCATGTACTCGAACTCATGTCAAATTAATAATATGTTTTACAATATAAAAGCTAATACTTAACGTATGCTCGCTCGCATGTATTGTCGTTTATATGAATTTAATAATGAAATAATAGAGTAGTCAACTTAATAGGTTTCTATAATTCATAGCTATGATAATAGAAAAAGAACACATGTAAACACATTAGCGACATTAATCTCTAAATAAAATATAATTAACACGTTTTTATGTGACGATACATGTGCGTACATTACTGTACGTTACTACACAAACGCGTACATTCATTCCTCTAGTTCTGATACATGCATTAATAGACTGATTAACTGTAACAAACTCGTACTCCTTTTTATTACTACCTCTTACACTGAAGGGCATAACTATGAAACACAACAGAAGGGTTAGTGACCGAATACGTTTGTAATCCAAAAATCTAATCTAATCTAGTCATTATATTTTCTCCTTTAGGAGTCATGTAAAGATAGTTATTGAAGTAAAATATTCTGTTCAAGGATTGAACTGGGGATCATCAAAGAATCTTCTGTGTTCAAGTTACATCCATCAGTTTTGATCAGCGTAGGATTTCAATTCATAAACATGAACTATTGAGAACTATTATCAATGCAGAAAATGGAATGTAGTCAAGCTTCTTGAGCTCTTATGAAATTAATTTATATCAATTTTGATGGACTGTAGGAAAAATTGTGGCTACACAGTCTCAAGTTAGTTAGGTGACTTTTATCTAGTAGAATCATTTAGAGAAGCCATCACCAACCTTCAAAGCGAAAAACTTAATTTTGTTGCATATCAAGTTGAATAATAATCCCGTGAAAACAAAATCAATTCAACATCTTAAGAAATGCCGAAATAACAGTTGATAACTAAATGAGCTTCAAACTAGGATTTCTTTCAGTAATATCTTATTAAGTATTGGCGGACAATACTAGCACAGATGAGCCAATACTTTTGTCTTTCAGTGTATCGCAATATGCCGACACTATTTGGCTCCTACACACAGAGAAACTGCTGGAACATTGTAAACAATCTGTTGTTATTAACATTTGTGTGTGATATGAAAGCAACAACAATTGCTCCATTTAATGCTTAGCAAACATTCACTTCCATCGGTTGGTTGGCAACAATGGATTGGAGACAAGTGCATTTTTTCCACATCCCCTTGTGGCACCAAATGTGTGTAACTAAAACAGTAAAGTCCTACAAAAGTATTCTAATGCTGTTTACTAATATCATGTTTGAGTCAGTAGTGATACGATCTAGCCGACTTAACCAAGTAGACACAAAAAAGTTACGAAAAATGTTCTTTATTTGTCAACCTAATCTCTTTTTATTTCGATACGCTTTTTCCAGCGATATTGAATAGCTTCTATAACTTGTTTATAGTCAGAGCTGTCAAACTCCTTAAAGTAGCCATCAGTCGCAGACTTCACCTCTTCATTGTTGACAAATCTTTTACCAAAGAGGCGGTTTCTCAAGTCTGGAAATAGAATAGAACAAATAGTCTGGGGGGTGATGAAGCAAAACAAACTTTAATTCATTAATTTTGGCCATCGTAATAGTGGATGTGTGAACTGGAGCATTGTCTTGATGAAACAACACTCACTTTTTCGCTAAATGCAACCTTTTTACAAAATTACATCACTTAAATGCTGCAATAAACTGGCATAATATTCACCGTTGATGATTCTTCCTTTTTGAAGATAATCAATAAAAATAATTCCATGCGCATCCCAAAAACAGATGTTATAACCCTGCCAGGAGATGATACCGACTTCGCTTTCCTTGGACACGATTCTCCCATTCCAGTCCACTGCTTTGACTGTTCCTTTGTCTCAGAATATAGATCTATGGTTATAAATCGACGCAATAATTCGGTTTTACTGCAGTGACACGCCACCAAACACTCTACTGAAACATCTTCATGACGCTGTTTTTGCTCTATTGAAAGCAAGCGCTGCACTCATTTTGCGCTCAGCTTCCTCGTCTTCAAATCTTTGGCCAATAATGTATAGAACTTTCTGAAATGCTTATCATTTCAGGTAGCTCACGCACTTTTAGCCGACGATCATCCATTCCATTACGGCTCTCCCATGGCAAGAAACTGAGATTGTTGATTTTCACAAGCTTCTCTTGAGACAAATTGTTTGCCAGTAAAATCATCTGCCTTAAATAGGAAAAGGTGGTAATCATTTGGAGCCAGGCCCGGTGGTGCCGGGACTATACGTTGGAAGCTTCCTGTTCCATTGGTCAAAGCTATCTGCTTTTGGGTCATTGCTTCCTTTAGACGGTTTAATTGTTAACAATATATGGGTCGAATTAAGAATTCTGTCATAGGAGGAGCAACTCATAATAGCCTCTTGAACTAGTTTCACACCGCTCTTTTTATGTAATATTTAGCTTCTAGGCAATCGAAACAATGCTCTCATGACGATTGGTCTTGATGATTTCTACTATTCTATGGATAATTGGGACAATTGATCTTTCAGATCGTGGTGCATTTTTCTTTTCAAAATTATCGAACCGATATCGATGAATTTGAAATTGAGCGTTATTGGCTGCTGTTACAATATCAAGATCATAAACACTGTTCACTTTTACAGCCTAACTAAGGTTTTCGAAGGATAGCTCTAAAATATGACATAAGTTTTTTTGCTGGTGTTCATCTTTTCAGTCTTGTCTTTTTTCAATGCCATCTAGCGTAACCTGATCGCACTTGCATAGCGCATAACGAGATACGGATTACTCAAGCCGCCAATTTGCAAAATAATGAATTTATTTTTACTGTTTCGATTTTTCCATTTAAATAAGTCCAATTTATTTGTTTGTTTATATATATAAAAAAAAGAAACACTTTATTTTAAATTAAAAAACACCATTTTGCATTTGTTAGCTGCTCAGTTATACTTATTGTTGATGTCGTCTGTTCCGTGGTCCAAAACGCAAGAATTTTAAAATCACAAAAGCTATGTGCAAGTTGAAGAGTGCATTGTCACAAATATCTTCTGAATTTCCATATTTGAGTAGATCATGAAAGTAATCCGCTACTTTGCAAGTCATACATTACGACCTCTATTCAACGTATGCGAAAACATAGAGTTAATGCTCTCATTAGTCAAAAGCAATAACTTAGTGAGTCGAGTCGTAAGTGAAGGGTGTCCCAACAAGAACGCAAGATTTAAATTTTAAATAAAATACAGATATTAAAAAAAAAAATTGTGAAACTTTATTATATCGTAAAGTTAACAGAATGAGGTTATGTATGAAACAGCACATCGGGCAGATGGCCGCCGCGGCTTTGCTGGCACACACGCGATCTTTTAATGAAATTTTCAATGACCGTTTTGCATAAACGCTGCGGTATTTCATTAATGCAGCGTCCAATTTCCTCTCTTAAGACTTGAGTCGTCGTCGGCTTATTTGCGTAAACCATAGACTTCAAAAACCCCCAAAGAAAAAAGTCTAATGGTGTTAAATCGCACGATCTAGGCGGACAATTCTGGTCTTCAAAACGCGAAATAACACGACTGCAAAATGACTAATGCAGCAATTGAATTGTTTCTCTGGCTGTATGACATGTGACGCCGTCTTGTTGAAACCACATGACCTCCACATTCATTTCTTCAATTCTAAGCACGAAAAAACTGGTTATCATTTCACGATACCGAACACCATTGACTGTTTGCTCTTGACATGTCTCATTTTCATAAAAAAAGATCCAATGATTCCTCCAGTCCAAAATCCACACCACACAGTGACACGTTGAGGATGCATTTGTTTCTCGTGAATCACTCGACTATTTTCCTCACCCCAAATGCGACAATTCTACCTATTGACGAAGCCATCAAGATGGAAATGGGCCCCGTCCCTGAAGATGATTTTATCGGCAAAATCAGCATTTTCATGTTGTCTTTCCAATGCCCAATTATCGAACTCCCTTCGCTGTCCATGGTCAGCTGGCTCCAGTTGCTGAGTCAATTGAACTTTGTATGCATGAAGATGCAAATCCTTCGTCAAAATTCACTGTATAGTGGATTTGGAGACACCAATTTGCTGAGCTCCGTGTCAAATTGAGGTGGATGGAGTTTGAGCGACATCATCACGTACAGCTGCAACATTTTCGGTCAATCGACCTGATCGAAGGCGCATTGTTGTCTTTACATCAATAACAGACCCAGTTTTGGCAAATTTATCCATTAATCTCTTTACAGTTGACTCTTTTGGAGTATTATTGTGACCCCAAATTGATCGCAATTTGCGAACTGTAGCCGCAAAACTTTCACCATTTTGGTAAAACAATTTCACAATGAGAATGCGTTGTTCATTCGTGTAGCGCTCCATTTTTACTAACCTTGTACCTTCTACTAGTAAACAATAACAATTGTTCAAATGTTAAACAATGACACTTTGAAAGGTGCTAAATTTAAATCTTGCATTCTTGTTGGGACACCTTTTATATTCGATGTACAGCTTCTTTCAGTGACCGCAACAACAACAGCACTTTAGCCTTGACATGATTTGTATCAGGGCTTCAAATAATGGAAGCTAAGAAAACACTTTAACAGTGCTGAATATATATATATAGGATCAATTTAAATGTTGAAATAGAATTTTCCAAATAATAGCTTTAAATGATCTTACAATGATGATATGCTATGTATGTATAGGTATGTATGTATGAATATTATAATCGTAATTTTAGTTAGATTATTAATATTAATGGTGGTAGAAATGGTGCTTTTACAATTTGTTTTATATGGGGGAAAAATCGTTCTTGGAAATAAAATAAAAGTTGGAGGAATACATTTGTCCTACGTCCTATATTTCCGAATTTTGCACACTTTGTTAGAATAGTAAATAGACTTTTACCCCACTATAATATTCTGCATCAACACTGTGCTCGTCGGCTGTCATGTTGAGCCTTTCTACAATTGTTGGTATAAATTTCTGCCAGTGGCGGTTTGGGGACACAGCGGATGTGGGTGAAAACAACATCATCAATTATTAAACACTTAATATTAAACCGAGTTAAAATGATTGTATGTAAAAATAGAACATCATTTAAGTTTAATTACATATTGTACATTTAGATTCAACATTTTATGTAAGTACTCTCGCACACTAATGCACCTCCTCCACTTTCAATTGCTACACATACCGATTACTGGTACGTCTACATGTGTGTTTATGTGTACGTGAGTGTTTAGGCAAGATTCATACTCATCCTGGAGCATTATAACATTAGGTGGATTTGGTTACAAATATTTTATTGTTTCCTATTTGTTTGCAAACATATGTTTGTATTTGTTAAGTACTGACTGTATTGCATTTGCGCTGCATAGCTCTGCATTATATTTTGTGTTCAATTGTGTGTACTTTTCGTATTGTATGTGTTTGTCTGTTTGTATGAATGTGTATGTGTGTGTGTATGTGTGTGTGTGTGTGTGCAAATGGTGTCGTTGCCTTTAGGTTATATAACCCAACCATTGTTTAATGTATCACGTTATAACTTTTCAAGCATTGTAGGATATCGTTGCTGTTGTTAGTGCTGTCGTTCAGTTGCTCATTTAGTCAAATGAAACAATTCTGGTCCTCACATGAACATTTTCATGGCTCATTTATGTATTTTTGCTTGGGTGTGTGTGTGTGAGTGAACGAATTATGTAAATTAGTTTATGCCAATTGTTACATTTAAAATCTTTAATTTTGTTTTGTCATTTACCAAATACAATTAGCATTAAATTATATTTCCGAACAATCGATGCAACAGGATGGGACAGATAACATTGTGAAGTGAAGTCATTCACTGGCAGCAAAATAAGGGGGAATTGAAATTTGCACTCTACATGTCAATAACCGGAGATTACAAAAACTAGCAAAATGGAATAGTTTAAGCAAGTTGACAATAAAATATACAAAATATAATCTGCAAAGAAATACCAATTACATTTCTAGAAGGAAAAGTGTTTGTAGAACAAATATTTGTATCCGATAAATTTGTATTTTCGCATTAATAAAGCATAATTATTTATTCTCGTTACAACAGGCACAGCACAATCTTAAGCAATTGTAATTTTCATTAGACTATGGGAAGCCAGCTGCAATTCTTCCTCATGTACATGTTGCAAGTCAGCTCAAAATACGGTCCACTAAGTGCCAGTGATGCGAACGAATGGAGAAAGGGATCAATTTTTCGAATTTGAATGTATATACGAGTATCATGTTTTTTTAACAACATTTTTTCGCCTAAATTTCATATCAACAATATTACTTCTCATTTCTTTTATATAATAATTCTCATACCACCTTCTATTATAAAGGGTAGCGCATAAGTAACGTTAACGTTAATATAGTCGCTATATTGAATGCGTTCTTGTGCATCATTTGGTTTTAACTCGTGAACCAATTGCATCTTATATGGGAAAAGATGTAACATACTCATATGTAAAATTCTTTGCAAAGACCGCCTAGACATCTCTAACTGCTGACAACGTCGGCTGGTGGAAGTTTCGGGGTTTTCCTCAATACTTGCTTGCACTCGAGCAATGGTCACTTCATTTCGAAATGCACGAGGTCTTCCAGCACAAACAGATCTTTGTTGCCCAAAACGTTGAACCAATCGGTAAATTGTTGGTTGGTGCTAGGAGCATTTTGAACATGAAAGAAATTTCAATATCATCTGAATAATCGAATGATGACTTTCAAAGTAAAATTGAACAACTTTGGTTCTTTGTTCTGTGCTGAGCCTTTCCATCATATGAGTGAAAGTTGTTGCTACTCCAACAATAGGAAATATGTCGGTATTAAGTTAATCAGTAGGTACCCCGTGCCTCCTGCCATAGCAACTTAAAATCGGTGGTCGGTCGGTATTAGCGCTTAGATATAATTTGGCTCATCAAAGCGGTGCCCAATTATTAGAACCTAAGTCCTATGCTAAAAACACGTGGTACACACGACTATAGCCTTCATGTTTGCGGGTTTAATCCCGCATAGAGCTCCTTTTTCTTGTTAGGTGGCGACTGGAATATACATACTTATCGCCGCCCGTAGAAAATAATGCCAAGCGCTTCAATCTTCTTTCAAAAGCCTGACGGTCGCCTCGGTGTGTTTGATGAATATTTCATGTGTTTGAGTAAACAATAGGTCTTTTGAATGCTTCTCAAACTGTGACGTACGGGATCATTGTTAACTGTAGATGCCAGGTCGATCAGGTCGATTGACCGAAAATGTCGCAGCTGTACGTGATGATGTCGCTCAAACTTCATCCACCCCAATTCGACACGGAGCTCAACAAATTGGTGTCTCCAAATCCACTATGCAGCGAATTTTGACGAAAGATTAAAATCCCTCATAAATAAAAAGTTCAATTGACTCAACTGACCATGGACAGCGAAAGGACTTCGTTAATTGGGTGGTGGAGAGGCAACATGAAAATGCAGATTTTGCCGATAAAATCATATTCAGTGAAGAGGCTCATTTCCATCTTGATGGCTTCGTCAATAGTCAAAATTATCGCATTTGAGGTGAGGAAATTCCTCGAGTTATTCACGAGAAGAAAATGCATCTTCAACGTGTGGATTTTGGGCTGGAGGAATCATTGGAGCTTTTTTTGTATGAAATTGAGACATGTCAAGCGTAAACAGTCAATGGTGTTCGGTGATAACCAGTTTTTTCGTGCCTAGAATTGAAGAAATGAATGTGGAGTGAATGTGATTTCAACAAGACGGCGCCACATGTCATACAGCCAGAGAAACAATTCAACTGCAGCATCAGTCATTTCACGGTCGTATTATTATTTTGCGTTTTGGAGATCAGAATTGGCCGCCTAGATCGTGTGATTTAACACCATTAGACTTTTTTCTTGGGGGTTTTTTGAAGTCGATGGTTTACGCGAATAAACCGACGACGTCTCAAGTCTTAAAAGAGTAAAGTGGACGCTGCATTAATGAAATACCGCAGCATTTATGCAAAACGGTCATTGAAAATTTCATTAAAAGATCGCGTGTGTGCCAACAAAGCCGCAGCGGCCATCTGCCCGATGTATTGTTTCATACATAACCTCATTCTGTCTACTTTACGATATAATAAAGTTTCACGATTTTTTTTTTTTTTAATATCTGTGTTTGATTTAACATTTAAGTCTTACGTTCTTGTTGGGACACCCTTTATATACTGACAAAACACTACGCTCGAAATCGATATTACTGATTTATGATCCAAACTGCCCCTACATCAAAAAGAGTTTTTTACGCCATCAGTTCTTCAGTATCCATCGTTTTTGGGATTCGGGCGATTTGATAATCCAAAAGTGAAAAATCAGTACATACTCGTACTGCTCCAGACCATTATTATTATTGTCCAAAAAAATATGCGTGACAAATATCTTTAGATTTTACGTTCCCATTACTGTCAATCAATTTGCGAACATCAAAACTCGGTGTGTCAATCTATATCGCACCGATCTATCTATACTAAATTTTCTTATAGTTGTTTTGGTCCCGAAGAGGGCCAAAAATGATGGTGTTTTGGAGTTTACCTCACACCAGTTTACCTTAAATCATTGTGTTAGTTTTCTTCAAATTTAATGAAGCTATCAGCACACAGCTGTCCTGCAAATTATTTTCTTATAGTACAATTAAGTTCACTAGATATTTAAAGAATTAATCGATGTTTCTGTAACCTTCTTGTTGTTGGCATTGTAGCTTTCGATTAACTATTTGTAATTACATTTTAATGATAACATACAAATATGTAGAATATACCGCATACATATATTTTCTAAAAACTTAATGAGATTGTTTTAAATTTTTTCATATATCATTTCAATTGATAAATTGCTGTGGGCATGCGATTAAGGCGTGCAATAATTGAGAAGCCAAGCAACCAATTTACGTACATATAGGATTTAAATGCAATAATATGATTACGAAACTGTTGTCCTATATATCGGATTAGTGAAGCAATTATTTCTAATTTAATCAACGTAATTTATTACAACTTTATTTTTGTTATAAACTTCAATTGGCTGTGAGCAATGTGGGTCAAGTGGCTTCACAAGTTTTCGCTATGTTTTGTTAGGAAATTTCAATTAAATCGTCAACCGTTAGAAATAATTGCTATACATTTAGTTAGTTTTATTGTTTACTAACAATATCCTAACAACAAACAACAGCAACAACATTTTCGTCCTTTTGTTATATGAGCGAAGCAAGTTGAGTTTAGTGTGAAATCTGAACGTCATACCAACGAATATTTTGCCAAAGAAAATTGTTTCGATTCACAACAATAATATTGTTTTGAAATCAAATGCATACATTTTGCTCTGGTTTCGTTTTAGCGTTTTGGGGACAATAAACTCTAGATGTCACAAAAGAGAGATACAAATATTTTGCGATTTGTATCTCAATTTTTCCCTAAACTCATTTCGAGCTCTCTATACAGAGTGGACTCGTTATGGCGATGTTTACTAAACCCTTTTATTAAGAAAAAAAAAATCCTTTTATCTGATAACAATTTCAATTGGGGACAGTTTTTCATATTAGTGATGGCTGGCATGTTAATAACAATAACATATTTTGCAAAGAATTTTTGCTGTCTAACTCGATCTTGTTGTCACAAATATGTACGAGGGTCATTTTATAATGGGTTTTCAATTTATCAAATCAATTTATCATTTATCAATTTATCAAATGAGTAAGTCGTGCCGGTAAAATGTTCATTATTTTTCATTATTTATCACAAGATTACTGCTTATTCATAGACTAACAGAAATATGAGGCATTACATAGTAGAAATAGCATAGCAGAAAAGAATCATTTTAACTCAGATATCTCAACACGGGATCGCCCTGATTGTTTGCGTCCTGAATGAAAATATCTAAAAAATATTTGACAAAATTTCTAAAGGGAAGAGGTGCAGTCTATAATTTATGTAGAGGAAGAGGGTGGTTTTTGGCAAGCCTTCTTATCTGTCGTCACTTTTGTAACATTGATATCATAAGCAAAATCGGTCCGATAAAAGAAACTTGCTCATATAAAGACTAAACATATTTTTATAGATGCTAGAAATATTTTGGTATTTTTTCAAAAATTGTGTAATTCAGTCATGAATTGAAAGCAAAATACATTGGTTTTTGCAAATAGCTACCCTAACTTACACATTCGAAACACTTGCCATAATTGTTATCTTTTCCAGCAAAATATTTCAAAAACAAATACGAATTTTCAATGGGAAAAAGAGATTCTTCGAAAACGGTTTCACGGTACGACACAACAGGGTCAGATTTCTTCAAAGGAATACAAGCGTGATCTCCTTCCAAATCCTTCAAGCAAATTTCCAAATGCAATTCACCGACACCGGCAATGATGTGTTCTCCGGACTCTTCAATAATACATTGTACCATAGGATCAGATTTGGCCAAACGTTTAAGACCTTCTACCAACTTGGGCAAATCAGCAGGGTTCTTGGGTTCAACGGCAACACGCACAACAGGTGAGACGGAGAACTTCATGACCTTCATGTTGTGGGCATCCTTGAAGGTGGTGATAGTACCGGTCTTGACCAAGAACTGATCGACACCAACCAAACAAAGTCGATGCGTTATGTAGGAGAGCACGAGCTTTTTAATACACCCGTCTAACTGCTCATGAATTAGTTGATCATCCGTTACGCTTTACCGATTGAGCGGTAGTGGTTTAACAACAGTTTCAAAATTTTATTACTTAAATACAAAAATTTACTACTTACTATCTGCTTTATAAGGAATCATCTTGCTTGTGAATATGGGTTTTGAACAGTACTAAAAAAAAT
>JAHXMU010000039.1:534919-603979 GCA_019455685.1 Philornis downsi | reverse complement strand
TGACAATTTCGAATAGCTAACCATGAACTGATCGGTCGGCGAAATTGGTCTAATAGCGAAAAACTTGCTCATATATAGATTGAACCCATATCTGAAAAACTGCGCCCTTTTTTCGTTTAAAGCACTATACCGTGGCAGTTGGTTGCACCCATCTTTGCTCACAGTTCATAATGGAGCGGTTATTGAAATTTCTAGAAATGTGAAATAAGAGAAACGGACAAATTCAATACAAGCAAAAGAAGAAGCCAGTCTTTTGAAATTTTGATAAAAATTATGCGAAGTTCACGAAAACTTAATAGTTAGCTCATGAACTGATAGCTTGATTGAAAAGTGTTGCACATACTTTTAATAGGAAATTTATTTACTTTCAATATGCATAACTTTAAAAACGTCTCAGTGTGACAGAAGATAATGGCAATTTAAAGAACTCTCTCTTTAACTCATAAGTATAGTGTGGTTTTTTAATCGCAGTTTTTTTAAAAATCGAGTAAAACACTTTAATTTGCATCATATATTAAAATTTTTTATTGGAAACGATAAATTGGTCTTTGCCATTTGATTTTTAAAGATAATTTCATGTAAATGTTGTCCGCGGCTCCGTCTCAAAATGTCCATTCGAAAGGTAAAATTTTTCGTCACTTTTTTGAGCATTTCGGCCTGTATTCCACGAATAACGCGTGTTATGTTATCCTATAAGGCTTCAATAGTGTTCGGCATAGACTAACGACTTGACATAACCAAACAAGAAATAATCAAGAGGCGTTAAATCGCAAGATCTTGAAGGTCAACTCACATGGCCAAATCGAGAGATAAGTTGCTCACCAAATCCACTCCTCAACAAATATTCACGAACAGTGTGGCATGTTGCATCGTCCTGATGAAGCCACATGTCAACCAAGTTCAACTCACCCGATTGGGGGTCAAAAAAATCCCGTACCATGGCTCAATTCGATTCCTGATGCAACCACATGTCAACCAAGTTCAACTTAGCCAATTGGGGCAAAAAAAAACAAATCGCTTATCATGACTCGATATCGTTCGCCGTTGACGATAACGTTTCTTCCACGGTCGTCTTTGAAGAAAACTGGACCGATGATGCCACCAGAACATAAACCACACCAAACTGTCGTTTTTTCGGAATGCATCGGTAATTCATGTATGGCATGTGGCTGTTCAGCACTCCAGATGCGACAGTTTTGCTTGTTTACGTATCCGTTCAGCAAGAAATGAGCCTCATCGCTGAACACAATTTTTCGATAAAACCGCGTATTTTCATTGAGCTTTTGTAAGGCCCATTCACCAAAAGTTAGACGTTGTGATAGGTCATTCGGCTTCGATTCTTGCGTGAGTTGAATTGTATAGGCTTTCAAACCCAAATCGATGTGCAAAATTTTTCTTGTGTTTGAGTAACACATGCCCAATCGCTGAGAACAGCGACGAATTGACATTTCACGATCGTCATAAACACTGGTCGCTACGGCTGCAATATTTTCTTCGGTACGCACTCTACGCATGCGATGATCGATGGTTTTATGTCCAACAAAGTAAATTTGTTGCGAAATTTGGCCGTAACAGCATGAATTGTTGATTCAGCAGGTCGATGATGACGACCATAAAATGATCGTATCAAACGATGCACATTTGTCACAGAGCACGAATTTTGATAATAAATTTCAACGATTTGCAATCGTTGCTCGTTTGTTAGTGGTGTAATGATGAAATGACAGAGTGTACTGTACACTTTTCACTTTGACAGATGACGTTTGGACGCCATTACCAACCAGTGCTGCCAATTTGAACAACTTAAATCTTAAAAAATCACCCTATACAAACTTAGTTATGTCTCAGAAATTAGTCTAGTTTTTTGATATCTGACTGCATATTCCGATTCAGAGGAAAATTTTACATGAGAAAAAAATTTAAAAAAATGCTGACCTATGACATTTGACTATCAATATGTCATTGGTCATGATTTTTTTTTTAATTCTGTGATCTAGATTCCATTCAGATGCATTAATATACAGTGTTGGAATTAGCCTATATCAGTTTTCAAAAGAACTGCTCTCAGTGCCATATTTTCATGATAAAATGTTCATTTCTTGCATTTACATGTTTTGTTTTTTACTACATGTTTTGTTTTTTACTACATGTTTTGTTTTTTACAAAAAATTCTTTGAAATGACGATGATGACGACCATAAAATGATCGTATCAAACGATGCACATTTGTCAAAGAGCACGAATTTTGATAATAAATTTCAACGATTTGCAATCGTTGCTCGTTTGTTAGTCTTTCCATGATGAAATGCCAGAGTATACTGTGCAGTTTTCACTTTGACAGATGACGTTTGATAAAATATGCATGATAAAATGCTCATTTCTTGCATTTACATGTTTTGGTTTTTACTACAAAACTGTTTTAGGGTTCTTTAAAAGAAATGTGATCCCCTTCTGGGCATTGTGTTAAATAACAAATGGTAACTGCAAAGAGTTCAATGCTTATGCATAATAACTCTAATGTGTTACAACTCTACTCCGTATTATTCATAAATTATAACTATATGACATTTTAGCAAGTGTTTTTTGCTGCCTTTACACTGATATACTGTATTCAAGTTTATGCCCCCCACTAAACGATGCCACCACAACTATAGAGGTACTTTGTGGTGACGGCAATAACAACATTTTATCTTATCGCTTTGTTAATTTTTTAATTCTTAAACGGCATTGTAATTTACTAGGGGGAACGTCCTATACTCGACTTGTGGCACTCGTACTCGAACAGATATAAATCCTCTCCCCCTACCATTAGGGTCTCGCGAAGGATAACCATTTTTACACGCACACATGTACATAGAAGTTAATATCAACATTGGGCGAAATGGTGGAAAGAAATTTGCACCGTGAAAGGAAATCTACATAAATTAATTGGATTTTAAATTGATTCCCCAAAAGTTTTGACAAAATAAGAAAATTACTTTTTCAAAGTTTTCCAAAAGAAAACACTAACAATTACCGCAAATGTTTCTTTAACCTTTGATTTCACCTTGAAATTTTTTTCAGTGTTTGAGAAAAACCACCAGTTTTTTATTTTCTTTCCCTTTTTTTTAAAGTTCATCCAGCGACTAGTGATGCGTGCTTTGACTTCATAGAGCGCATTCGTTTTGTTTCACTTATCCTCTGTCTCGTCCTGCATCGACTTATCATCGCATGTAAATCTTTATGTACACTGCACATAGTGTGTATAATAATTTCTCGGAAAAACTGCTTATTTTAATTTTTATTTTCATTATTAAATATCGCATTTTTACGTGCAAGTGTAATTTTTATTTCACTACTCTCGCGCGTGAAGGGTTTTTTTTTTGCCCACAATCAGTTTTATGAAACTGCATAATTTCATATCTGAGCATAATTTCACGTGTTCTTTCACTCGCTCTGTTATTGTCGTTTAGTAAAACGTTTTGGAATTATGTTCGCTTGTAATATTTAGTGGCAGAGATACTATTAAATTGTGGCAAAAATGTAGTGAAATTGAAGAATAAATTTGTGTTAACTCGGAAGTAATTATAATATAAGAAATGGTCTTGTGAAAACGAGAAAGCTTCTTGTTGCACTATTCTAAGGAAAAAATTGCATATTTTACATATAATTATTAGATGTGCAATTAAGTTCTCGCTGTTTTACAAATGAATTATTAAAAGTATTGCCCATCTCTAGCTACTCTAAAAGATGAGGGAAAGCATCTTTTCTTGTTTTATAAAATTTCATTAATGCACAAATAATTTTTTGATACCAAATTTTGTTTAAATTGCCTTTTTTGGCTATACTGCAGTACTCGACTACAGCAAGTTGCACCCGAATACTTTTAAATTTTTATTAGGTGCGCTAAGTTCTTGCTGCTTTTTTCTATAAAAATGCATCTTTATTGTTAAAACATGTTTACGAATAATTCGTTGAAAGGATTGCCCATCGTTAACTACTACTTTCTACCATCTTTCCGGCAAAGATCGAATTCTGTCACGTCAAAACTGTATATCTTTTGAGACTATCCACAAAGTGAGTGAAACTGCTGGATAACTGTTCATCCACGAATATAGCCATGGTCAGCCACACCGAGTGCCATCGAATGGAACAAGTGTTAATAGGACGGCGCAATGTCTGGAGAATATGGCGGATGAAGTAAGACTTCCCATTTCAGCGTTTCCTGGTAGGTTTTAACGGGCTTGGCCACGTGAGGCCGAGCATTGTCACGCTGAAGAATCACTTTCTCATGCCTCTCCGCGTATTGCTGGCGTTTCTCGCGCAGAGCTCGGCTCAGTCGCATTAATTGAAGTCGATACCGATCCCCAGTGATGGTTTCCCGCCATCCCGTGTGTTGATACGGATAAACCGCAAACGTTGGAGCATTTGAAAACCAACATCCGTCAAGTTATCACCGAGATATCGCTCGAAATAGGGAAACAATTTTTTCGAAAACTACCTCAAAAGGATCTACTGTTGCAACCAATCCAGAAGAGGTCATTTTACTGGCAAGGTCCAAATATTAATATAAAAAAAAAGTTTCAACGAAATCATAGCGTTATGTGTGTTTCATTTAACTTTTCCTTTTGAAACCGAATATGTAAACATGTCGATACCGATCCCCAGCGATGGTTTCCCTTGCTATCAACATCAACATCAATATCAACATAGTAAATACCACCGACCTTTTTCAACCAAATACAGAGCATAACCTTCGCAGCGTGAGTATTCAGCCAAAGCGACGACGTAGCATCAGCTCCCATGAGTTTCTTTTCTTTCAATTGCTGTAAAGAATCAATTTTTCATCACTCGTTCCAATACGATGAAGAAACACCTTCCTTTTTTGGTCGCTGAAGCAGTTGCTCACAGACGAAAAAACGACACTCAACGTCCCTTGGCTTGAACTCATAAGGAACCCAAGTTCCTTTCTAAAGGGTGTCTAACCAAGAACGCAAGATTTTGGAGACACCAATTTGCTGAGCCCTGTGTCGAGTTGAGGCGGATGGAGTTTGAGCGACATCATCACGTACAGCTGCGACATTTTCGGTCGATCGACCTGGTCGAAGACGCGTTGTTGTCTTTACATCACCAACAGACCCAGTTTTGGCAAATTTATCCATTAATCTCTTTACAGTTGACTCTTTTGGAGCACTGTTGTGTCGCCAAATTGATCGCAATTTGCGAACTGTAGCCGCAAATCTTTCACCATTTTGGTAAAACAATTTCACAATGAGAATGCGTTGCTCATTCGTGTAGCGCTCCATTTTTACTAACCTCGTACCTTCTACTAGCAAACAATAACAATTGTTCAAATGTCAAACAATGACACTTCGAATGGCGGCAAATTTAAATCTTGCGTTCTTGTTGGGACACCCTTTATAATGTTTTTAAGCGATTCGGCATACGATATTCCATTTGTAATAAAAAAATTGAGGCAAATTCTTTGTGCCATATTTTGAGCCAATGTTGATCAATTGAGGTGAACTGACAAATTGAGAAATGTAAACAAATTAAACGATAGATGGCGCTCACACCTCGCGTCGGTATAAAGGATAGTTGTGCCAGTTTGGTGGAAGAAAGGACTTTGATAATTAGGCTTTTTAAATGAGCAATTCAAAAGATTTTTTGGTAAAATATATTACTGAAAGACTAAATCGGGCATTATTAAACATTTTTAGAATTTATTTAGAATTCCTATTTCATAGGCAGCTTAAAATCTTGTCTAACTAATTAACCACTTTTCTTGAATATTTGCTCGATGAAGGGCGATACAACCTGTTGCTTCCCAACTGTCTCTGTGTGATAAAAATATCAGAATTGACTATATGTGTTCTTAGTCAATTTCCGGAAACATGTTTAAAAGATTGTAGAGACTTCTAGTTACCAAAAAAGTTAATTGCAACCCAAAATAACCATTTAATTACATGTTGCATACACTATTGTGGAACATTAGTGTACCGTAGGTTTTACGTGGTGTATCACATACTGGGCGAACTTATGCGCCAAATGTTGTTTTAGAACATCGTCTAGACGCATTACTACTATCGAAAAACAAGCTAACATTAGGTTTTGTCCAATGGCGTAAATATTCTTTCCGCCAAAATAGCAAAAAAGGGATCATTAAACGAACTATAATGAACTCATTCATTTGAAAAATATTAACTCTACCCGCCGGTCTCTGCGCCAAAGCGAATCGAAACATGCAAACCTTTTCTTCCGTTTTGCCCCCTTTTTTAGCAAGCCAACCCCCCACTTTCGCATACACACACACACCCCTCAAACCCTCGAAGTGGCTGTTAACTCTAATGACTTAATTGGTGGTAAAAACTCAAAACGCGTTATGGCTTGAGGGCCAATATCTCGTTACCGCAAAACCTGTAGTTGCCTCCATACGCTCTCTCTCTTATTCACCCATATCCACCAACTTAGGGAGTTACTTTACATTTTTGACAAGTCAACAACGGAAACGGAACAAACACACACATACGAGTATGTATACATTTGAATCAACGCACACAAATACACACTCGCATGTAGACGAACTTTTTAGTGTAGTAAATGAACACAGCTTAAGGTGGTAATCAAGATGAAACATTTAAACTTGGAAAACTTTTGTAGCAAAGCTAAATTAACTGAGGCTACAGACGAACTATTACGGACTCCGGCATAAAGAGAGCAAAGGTCAATAGTTTTGTTGTGCACTTCTGTAAACAATCTAGGGCGGGATGTCAAAGGATGCGGAAAGAAAAGCCGTTTTATTTAGATCTCAGAAAATGAAGTTCATATCAATTTGTAAAATTAAAGATGACGTTTTGAAAAATCGTAAATCTAAATGAAAACTTGAAAGTGAAAGAACTTTAAAAACTAAAACCGTTTAAACTCTAAAAGAGAAAGTTAAAATGTAGGCATTAAAGCAATTTTTGTTCTATATTTCGAGAATAATCAAACATCTAAAGCGTCACAGATGATCTCTTAACGAATATCTATATGGCTATCCCTCCAGTTAGCTGTTAAAATATTTCATTTCTTTGGCTTTATAATAATAAATTCTACGTGCAGTAATAGAAAATTGCTAATAGAAAAGCGACTTTGTGACAGGATAATAAATCAGAAACATAAAAGCGCAGCGCTTAAAAAGTCAAAGAGTTACATTTGAGTCATTGACTAAAAACATAATGATTCGTGAACAGCAGAAACATGAAATCAGATAAATTCACAATAGATTGTTTCATCATATCATCATATGTATATAACATACAGTAAAAAGAAATTCTTTACTTTCCCAGTAGATGACTGTAGTAATCTGTACCTCGCGCTGTATAAGTACGAACGGATTACGATAGATGGCATTAGCAAGATAAAACTTTGTACTCAAAAAATCAACAGGCAGTTTTTTGATTGCTCGCCTTAGTAGTGTTTAATAGCGTCACAAAAATAAGCATCAGCAAGGAGCAGATATGCCATGTTTTCTGGGTTTTCTTCGATAAAGACTGGTACTATGTTAATTTATCGCGGTAATACTCCATATAAAGAAATATTCATGAAATTTAAAGCAAAATTTTCCACCAGACCGTACTATGTTTTTTAAGGAGGAACATTTTCTGCTGTTGGTTTCCAACACTGAAATCGGCACAACTTGCCTTTCTTGTGTCATAATATGTTTGATAACACATTTGTAAAATTGTGAAATGTAATAATAAAAAAGACTACAATTTTCCAAATATATCACCGAACATATTGCGGTGTAAAAAAAAACAAAGTTGTCCCGATTTCAGTGTTGGAAAGCAATACAAGGAAAGCTAGCAAAGACACAAATGCTTTCACGAACAAACTATGTGGCCTAAAATATTTTCCTCGTGGAAAGAACATAGAACCTAGCTTAAAGGCGAAAATACAAGTCAGACACCTGAAAATGTGAAATGTGATGCTATAATAGCCAATCATGTGCAATTTTAGTTTCATCGTTTCTTTTTGATGTCAAATATACACCACGATCTGGAAAAAAAATTGTCGAAAATGCCCATAAAATAATGGAAATCGTCAATTTCAATCATGATGTAATTTCAATAAGGCTGTATACTTGAATACTTGGAAGTTTCACTGCCTAGGTATCGCAAAATAAAAACCTCATAGATTGAATTTCCATCTGCGAGTCGCTGCTGAATCCCAAGATGTTCCAACCATTTCTTGGTTGGGCGGATAACTGATAATGAAAATTGGTTCACTTATGGCAAATTGAAGTAAGAATGCTCGCAGTGGAACTGCGGTTTGCCAACGTAGACGGTAGCGAAGTAAGTATTGACCGTCAGAAAGGTTTTGCTGTGTGTTTGGTGGGATTGTCAGAAAATCTTCTATTATCAGCTTCCCTACGGCCAAGTTCCTAATTTGAACCTGCGCTTTCAACAATTTTTCCACTGAAGGCAGCAATCGCCCAGAAACAACCGGCTTTGTCAGTGGGAGAGATTATTTTATCAGGAAAGCTTCAGGGCACACACATCGGAAGTGTCGGGAGTATGGCTGAAACATTATAGCTCATACCTGGCACCAAGTATTACCCCATCCTCCTGTCTGTGGCTAATGATTTTGCTGGTGAAAAATTCGACTCAAGAGAAGCTTGTGAAAAATTGACTGTCCTAGTTAGACCTGTTCTAGTTTTTTAACTATAGGAACGGGGGTTTCTTTAAGAAATACATAATGAAATTTCTTTCAAAATGACAACAAGTTATCGGACAAAACAATGCATATTTGACCTAAATGAAATCATTCTAACTGTGTTAAGGAAAGCCGTTAATATCATGGAAAAATAATTAATTCTTTTCTTAATAAATTTTATGTTTCAATAAGTTGGTAAATCGACTATAGAGCATTTCTGTCATGGAAATCTAATTAAAAAGCCTTCATGGTCTAACATCTTCTCATGGATTATAGAAAATGTGAATATAAAATCCTTAGCCAATAAGAAATTTTATAGAATAACTTGTGCGAGGTGGGCGGTCCCAAAACTAGCCGACCTGACATATAGATGGTGCCAGTAGTTTGAAAAAAAAAATTATTTTGGTAACAGTGGTATTTGGTAGTTTGCTCCTTCGTTTACGAATGTAAAATATTGGGTAGCAGAGTTTAAACGAGGCCGTACGTGCTGCCAAGACGAACACCGTAGTGGTCGACCAATTGATGTGCCCACTCCAGACCCGATTGAGAAAATCCACAAAATGCGTGAGTTAGCTAAAACGATAGACTTATCAAAAAGTGCTATAAATGTTACATTGATTGAAAATTTGAAGTTGAGCACTAAAAGTTTTCAACAATGAAATCTATGGAGTGCGAGGAGGACAGCGTTCTAAACTCTAGCGGAAGAACCAGATCACTGAGACGCTGCTAAAACATGATGTTATGGGTATAAATTAAGGAGAAAAACTGAATGCCGCAGCTATAGGAATTCTTTCTTACGTGCGACGCATAATAATTTATATTCTAGTCGCCATATAAGTAGGAGAGCAAATGTGTGGCAAAAACTCAAAATTTAAAAGTATTTAATGGCTGCCAGGCCAGAATATAGTTATCCAGTAAAAAAGTGCATCCAAAGAAGTAAATATTCATCACAGCATGTGGTGAAAAATTGCGTAATCACTAATAAAATTAACACAGGCTTGTTATAGGAGGGAAGCAGCATTTGATGATATCTCTTCCCTATATATTCAAGAATGAAATGGATGAAATGAAAATTCAAATTTCCATTATTTAAAGAAATGAGTTTTTATTGTATTTGTATTTGTATTAAAAGTAAGTTTTTTAAAAAACTTGCCGCTGATGCGAGCGGTTTTGATTGTTTCCATAAAAAAAAAACCAGATTGACATGCTCTGAATTGAAAGGACACTTAATATTTCGTAGGACCGAAGTTTATACTCCCTCTGTCATGGACTGCAGTTCACAGTATGCTTTGCTATGTACTCGTATGTATACGCTTCATTTGGTGTCTGAGCATTTGTAGTTTTTATAAACAGATTAACAAATTTAGCATATCATTCATCGTATAAAGGAGGGTAGATAGAAGTTTGAAAGGATCTTCTTTAAGCTGACCGTCAAAAATTACATCTTCTTATCTTATGTTGTCCTTTTAAAATGGTTTTTGGAGTATTTCATAAGAACATGCTTTGCTTTAATTCTTAGAAATCACAAATGAAAATAAAAACAATTTTTCACTACGGCGATTTTGGAATTGGTTCATTGGAAGTGGTAAATATTTATGGATAGCATCTGTAAAAGTGGTAAAAATGTGATTCTATTAGAATGATTTCCATTTTTTTGCTGTAATCGGATCACAAGTTCTCAGCAAGTTTTGAAATTGTTGCACTTCCTCATTCTTAGAGAAATTAAAGATACGGATATATACAAATTCCTTTAGCTAAATGCCTTCATTTTTTCTAATAATTTTTTGTCAAATTTAGTTTTAAGCTAAAAGGCCTTTGCTTTATCTACAAAAGATAAATTTACCGATATGGAAATTGGATCTTATATGGTTTTCTCTTACTTCCCTTCCTTTGCACCAACTGAGATTTTATGGCGTTAGTTAGTTTTCATCCCATTGACGTTATTCTTATTTGAATTAAAAAATTTTTAACCCATTTATATAGGACCATAAACAACTTTAACCCTGTGATGTATTTTTCATTTCGTATTACACTTTATCCAATCTAAAAGTCATCGATTTTCAATCTCAAACTCGACTATAATTGATAGGATTCATCTTGATCTTTTGTCAATATCTACCACTCGTTCAAAGGTGTATTTAATTCAGGATTGATGACAACTTACGTTGTTGTTGCACACACATATACATATATAGAGAGAGGAAAACTATCAGAAAATGTATT
The DNA here is from genome assembly GCA_019455685.1 of Philornis downsi. NCBI lineage: Eukaryota > Metazoa > Arthropoda > Insecta > Diptera > Muscidae > Philornis > Philornis downsi. Next base: position 593,084 of record JAHXMU010000039.1, on the reverse strand, counting down.
TTTAATTTTCACAACACATACACACTTACATCATCTCGTATATCCTTGTAATGCATCAAGAGAGACAGGCGTGCTGTGAACTGTATTACTTTTCTTTTGCTCTTGATAAATGGAAAATAATTTAATACAGACCTGCCCCTGCCTCTGCGCCTCCAATTTGCCTCACCTGTTCTGTCCGTGTGCTTTTTATTTATAGCAGAATATTCTTTTCTATTAGAATCGTGTATTCCTTTTTTACCCTCATATTTGCCTTTGAACCTCTGGCTTGGCGTAACGGCTGTGCCACGCTCTTGAATTTCTAAAGCATCGTAGAGATGAAAATATAGTAATCGAAGTATTTTATTCAATATGGACTACGACAACGACGACAAATCGATTAGAGACGCTCAATCTTTCATCGTTGATAGAGGAGTAATGGGAATAAAAAAAAAGAAGAAAAAAAACTAAATGAAAGGGATCAAACCCCATGCAATTATAAAGTTCAATAGCGATCCCCTTTTACCTCTTTCGTTTTCATTAGAATCAAAGGATTTATAGAGCAGCTACTTTTGTATGTAACATTTAAACGTTTAATCTGAATTCAATGCGATACAATTCAATTTCAATTATACTAATTGTAATTTGAATTAAATTTCAAATGGACGAAAAGGATTATGTTGAATAAATTTGCCTAAAGCCTGGGACGATTTAACCCACGTTTTCCAATTATTTGGGAAAGCAGCAGGACCATGGTATAGTAATTAAGATTAGAATTTAGTTGTAGTAAAAGTTATTTCAAACAGGTTTTTAAATGTTTAGGAAGGTTTACCATTAATGATTATTATGATTTTGCAAGAAAGATTAGAATTTAGTAACCATTCATGAAACCTAACCAAAAATTTATAGATGAACTTAAAAATTAGATTTTGGAATATGGTTATGTGAAAAAATTAGGTTTAATTCTTTTTAATCAATTGAAAAATTGTTTACTCATTTATAATGTTATTATTTATAAATGACAAATTGGATTTCAGTTGGATATTTTCTCAGAAATCAAAAACTGTAATAGGCATTCCTCGTCAAAATATATACAAATTCCTTTGGCTAAATGCCTCCATACTATCGCACACTATTTTCAGTTTTTTTCAGCCTGTTTAATCATTTCATATGTTTCGGTGAAATTATTTTAAATTTATTAGTTTAAATATTTTATACAGCCATAACAAATTTGTAAGAGATCGTCATTAGTTATGCGAACATTTTCTTAATTGCTCATATTGGAGTCGACTATTCTGTTTATTCACATGTCCATTCAAATGAAAATGTGCCTCGTCACTCATTATGACTTTTTCGTGAAAATCGGGGTTGTCATGGGCGAGCTGTAACATCCTATTGGCATATGTACGGCGGCGTAAATGGTCTTGTGGAAGAAGCTCTTGTGTCAACTGAATCTTAAATGGAAACAAATGCAAATCCTTGTGCAAAATTGTGGCCAAAGTTGTTCTTTAAAGACCAAGCTCCTGATCACGGCGTCGAATTGAGGTTGATGGATTGTTTTGAACGCTTTCTTGAGCAGCGCTAATATTTTCAGCCGATCTTGCAGTACGTTGTAATCCATGCTTGGCCCTATCAGCTACAGACCCTCTTTCTTCGAAATCATTCACTACACAGTAAATAATGCATCTTGTTGGCACGTTCTTTCTCCCAAAAATTTCACGTAACTTTCTCATCGTCACAGTAATCGATGATTGATTTTGATAAAATCTTGTAACGACTAAAACACGTAGGTTTATCAAATATTTTTCTATAATAAATTTTCCACGTCTCTACTTCACGACTGCCAAATATGAAGTGTCAAGATGATGTATACGAAAATGACGGCAAAACAAAGTAATATACCTTCCCGACGGACACCCTGTATAAAAAAATTTGGTAAATGTCTGGTCAGCTGTTTATAGAGCAGGTCTGTAGCCAAAGTGATAGGAAACAATTTGCTAAAACATAAAAAGCTTTAAGCGGTTAATACCCCTAAAATGATGGATCCCTTTTATGTGCTTTTTTTTTTTTGGACACAAAACACAAAATAGGCTTAGTTTTCATTAATCGGTGTAGCTTTCGTTTAGCCAAATGATGTTTGGAAGCAGATCCATGTTCGTTGTCATCTCATCATTGAATATCTCTGATGGGAGACCGTCCATTAGCGCAACAGATTTGCTAGTTTTGGGGCAGAATTTTATTATGAACGAATGGTGGCAACGGACACTGTCATGTGGTGTCTTGCCCACGGATTGAATATTTCTGCACTCAAATCTCTTTTTACGTAAGCATATACCATACCAATGCGAAACTAATCAGTCAAGATCTATTGTCGAAGCAACTTCAATATATTTTTTTCCTTCCAATTTGTATGTATTTTTGTATTTTTTATTTAGATATCAACTTATATGAAAAAAACGACTAATTTGCTTCAAGTAAAAATAAAAAAATAACATTAAAATAAGAAAATCATTTTAAATAAAAATTGGGCGATTTTTTTAAATTTTTAAAAAGAAAATTGAGCGATTTTTGTTTGACAATTTTTGTAGGCTGCGACGCTCGCTACAGCACTGCCTATCTACTACTTTTGTCAGACGGAATTTCGTCTTTTGTCACAATGGAAAATAAAAGAAATTTAATAATAATGTCTGTAAGATACTTGTATGTTGAAAACTTAAGCTGAATACATTGCCTTAGCGCCGAATATTTGCGGTGTGTGATCCTCCTTGTGCAAAAACAATTTTTTGTTGTCAAAGTTGTAGCAAAACGTTTTGATACGTTTGTTTTTATTTTGAAAATAATGTTCCAAACAGGGTTATATATGTATATATAGTGACTTCAAGACCGCCGGTCTGGCAAGTTTATCAGCTGTTAAATATCTGTCATCTGAAGTGTTATTTATTTAGTGAAAGGTTTGCCATTTACGAATGTGGATTGTTAAACGATCCGAAGAGTGCGTAAAAATAGTTAAAACTTACTACAAAAGTGGTGCTTCAAACGTGGGCATTTTTCGCGCATTACGAGGTGATTATGGTCGTCGTAATCGATCTACCGTGTAAGGAATTGTCAAGATTGTAAAGAAATTTGAATAGGCTGAAAGCGTTACAGATGTGGTGTGGTGTGTGCATCATCGCATTGTACGTATATTTTTATTTTCTGTATTTTTTTTTCGAAAGTGACGCTTGAGGAACCATTACCGTCAATTCAGAGCGCTATGGCCATATTGTAATCGCCTTTTTTTTTAGCCTGCAATATAAATTATTAACTATATGATATGTGGTTTCAATAAGCAGGTGTCACGAGTCACACAACATGACCGATTTTGCCTTGATTGGATGAGAAGTTTCCCGGAAGCGTAATTTCACGTTTTGGCGACGTCAATTGGTCGCTTCACGCCATTAGATTTTTTTTATGGGGCTACGACAAATGCCATATTTACGCGGATTATTCCCAAACGTTGAAGCATTTGAAAATCAATATTCAAGTCTAGTTATCGCCGAGATACCGCCCAAAATGTGCGAAAAAGTGTTCGAAAACTACCTCAAAAGGATCCACTGCTACAATCAATCTAGAGGCGGTTATTTAAATGACATTGTATTTCGTTCTTATTGGGAAAGTCTTAGAATTGTAGTGAAATAATAGTTTCATCGAAGTCACAGTTTTATTTGTATTTTATTTGAGGAGCCCCAGTGGTCTAGATCTAGAAAATTTAGGGTATTTTCAGGATTTAAAAAAAAAAAAAAAAAATTAAAAAACGATATTGAAATTTTTTGAGGCTTTTAAATTAACTTCTTTTACATACAAAAATTAAAAAAAAGAAATTATTTTAATAACTTTACAAATGATGCTGCAGTTGACCCTCTCGAAAAATTTTACCTGGACGGTGTTGTCCATTTTGACTCTTCTATTTATCTGGCACACAAGAGCCAAAAAAAATTGTTAATCAGTATGACTGTAGCTATGTCCTATATCAGAATAATAAAAAAAATTAACAAAATGAATGAAATGAATTTGTCACTCTAAAAATTGGGGTTATTTCTCAGTTTTTTAACAAAAAAAAATATATGAAATAATCGAAATAATAATATGATTCGCCACACAAGAAATAAGCAGGAGGCGTTAAATCGCAAGATGTTGGGGGCCAACTCAAAGGGCCAAATCGAGAGATAAGCTGCTCACCAAATTCATCCCTCAACATACTCGTATCCATTGTTTCACGAGCAGTGTGGCATGTTGCACCGTCCTCATGAAACCACATATCAACCAAGTTCAACTCAGACAATTGGGGCAAAAAAAATTCCTGGTGGTTGAGTAACACATGCCCAATCACTGAGAACGAACGAACGAATTGAGATTTCACGATCGTCATTAACACTGGTCGCTACGGCTGCCATATTTTTTTCGTTACGCACTCTACGCATGCGAGTCGATGGTTTTATGTCCAACAAAGTAAATTTGGTACGAAATTTGGAGATAACAGCACGAATTGTTGATTCAGCAGGTCGATTATGACGACTATAAGATAGTCGTATCAAACGATGCACATTTGTCACAGAGCACAAATTTTAGTAATAAATTTCAACGATTTGCAATCGTTGCTCGTTTGTTAGTGATGTAATGATGAAATGCCAGAGTATACTGTACACTTTTCACTTTGACAGATGACGTTTGGACGCCATTACCAACCAGTGCTGCCAACCTGAAAAACTTAAATCTTAAAAAATCACCCTGTATGAATTTACTCACCCTGGTCATGAATTTAATGACTCTACTCTGTGTAAAGCAGCCATTTTTTATTCTAGCAGTTGTGTTCGGAATTGTTCTTATTTCGACACAAATTACTCAGCTGTTGTTACTTAAATTAGTTCTTTTTCTGAATCTTAAGCGACACAAAGTGTATGTGCAAATAAAGGTAACCCAAATAAACCACCAGTTGTTTGTCTTACCGCAATACTTAATCCCCGTCTTTCATTTCTCTTAAACAAATAATTGCTTACCTCATCCCCCGTTTAAACAAAATTCAAACACGTTGAAGCAATGACAATGTTAAGCTCGGAAATGTTTCACATTTTTTTTTTACACCACGATATTTATGATCTCTTTTTAGCCGTTTTAGTTGACATTTTATTAATAATTAAAAATTTACTTTTGAAGCATGTTGACTGAATGAAATCTGCTCCGCCATTTCTGAAATCACGCCACACGTATAGTATACTTATTTGTTTTTGTACAGTACAGATACGCCGCCGGCCACCATGTCATACTAGCACGCTGATGAAGTCATCCAATCAGTTTAATTCGTATTGGATTTCTGCAAAATCTTTACAAGCCAAAAATGTTTTTCAATAAATCCGTTAGCTTGTTTTTATAGGTACTGGAATCCATTGTTAGCTCTTAAACTTTATTTAGGTCAATAAAAAACAAGCAGTAAACTTTATTTTCACTGACTCACGCCGGTGTTACAGCTCTTCTTCTACGCTTTTTTTTCGCATAGATCAATTTTCATTGATTTATTTGGGACTTCTAGGGGAAGACAGACATATAAACTGCAACATATATATTTATTTATATACTCGTATTGCATACATGTATGTGTGTCTGTGCTGTATACGTATACATGCAGGTATACGTATGCAGGTAAAGACATGGCTGTTAGGAAAATGTAAATATTTTGCTATTTTACAGTAAAAAAAAACAGGGTTGTACAAGTTTTTGTTAGCATCGACGTTGGTCTTGTTGTTTCTGTTATTGTTACTGGCATTGTTGTTGTTGATGACGATTTCAATGTTGCTGTTGTAGTCGACGGTGAACATTGTTGGACATGAAAATTGCATTGTCAGCATATGTAAGGTTTATTTGCGACAACAATTTAAAATACTGTCAACTTTTACTGTTGCCAGTAACAATATTTTCTTTAATGTAATAAAACAAAAATAACTTTATTTCTTTGTGTATGTGTGTGTGTGTGTGTGTGTGTCGTAAGAAAGGATATGGCGCTAAAAGGTTTTTCGCACAGATCTGACTTTGCAGTCTGCCTAGTTTAAAGTTTATAACTTTTAAACTATAAAATTGTTTACTGCATATCGATGGCTTTACTTTGTCATGCTTGATGTATTTTCTTAATTAAGATTTGTGGTAGCTCTCTGGCATCTTTCGAAATGATGCATTTTAGTGCCTGTTTAATGAGGCGTTCTATATGAGCTTGGAGATCTCCATATAAGCAGGTGTTAGCAATTAAAATTCCCTTGAGCTTCCATAGAAGCAGGCATTATACTCCTTTAATGTTGATTTTTACCACTCCACCAAATTGAAAATGCTTTTCATTGCTTAATTCTAGTTCGATAGTAATGCGAAAAGTCGATTTTTATACCCCCCAGTAGAGGCAGGGTGAACAACAGGAATAGTAAGCCGCAAATGCCACAAAAAACGGATGTCGTTAAATCGATGTGATGACACAGAAATTGCATTCGAGCGCTTAAAGTTTACTGGAAATCAACATCGAAAGCGAATGAAAGAAAATACAATTTCCTTTTTGCGGCAGCCACCGAAAAATTCTACTCATTTTGATATCACTAAGAGCCGGGGGATTGTCTGAAATTGTTGATGCCGGAGACAACGGCACAAACTGCATTCGAAATCGTTATCGAGACTGACTGGTTGGCTGGTGGAATGTGATGCCCCAACTATTGTGGTAGGTTTCTGTGTGTGTGTGTTTTTTTTTTTTTTCAAAATCATTCACATACTCCATGATGTTTTTTACAAAGCAATTTTGTGGCTATGAAAAGTATTTCAATTAAAATTAAAAGAAACCAAAGCAGACACCCTCCCTTAAACACCGCGAATGTTTTACTTTGTTGCATAAAAACGTTATTGCACTGACTTGTAAGAGGATTCAATGTTATTAAATTAAAATATACCATTAAAAAAATCATGCACTGTTGTTATAAATAGATTTGATTCCACTACAATGGAAATTCAATGATTCTTAATGTCGCTCATGAGACGGTTTATAATTTCCAAAAGAAATTATTTATTTTTGTTCTCTGCAGGAATATGAATAATGGTCAAAGTATTAAGTCCGTGGATTTTGTAGGAAATTCCTCACAAAAGAATGACAACAAATTCAAATATAATAAAATATATTGAATATATATATATTTTCAACTGTTTCCTTCTGATAGATCCTCGCGTTTCTGTTAAGATGATGGTAAAATGAGCAGAGAATAGTTCAACTGTTATGACATAGAGAAGAATATATATACGTATTTGTTTAGGTTAATGCGTGGACGCAACCAATCTTAGGAATGCCGAAGATAGCCTGGCTCTTGGGGATTTAGTCGGTGTAAAGCGTTTACCGAAAACAGACCACGCGTGGTGCGTGTGAAACTGTAGTGCGTATAAGATTCTGCAATATTTTTTTTTTGTATTTATTCATTTGTTTCAGTAATAATTTCACATTTAATATTTATGCCCCTGCGCCACTTGGACATTATTGGGGCGAATTGGCAATATCTATTAAACATTCATATTATATGAAATATAAATTTGAAGAAAAATAAATTACATGGCAATAAACAGAAGTTATGAAAAAGAAGGCTAATTACAATAGAAACATTTCCATGTTTTCAAATAAATAAGATTTTAGGTTTGACTTAAACGTTTCAATCCTGGATATATTTTGCAATGATTGTGGAATGCGGTTGTATTCAGAACTTCCGGCATACTCAATTCGTTGCTTTGTAGTTTTCAGTCTACATTTTACAATAACTAGATTAGAGCCATTTCTGGTATTAAATACATTGCGGTTTCTTCGAAACTGGATTGTATAATAACCTATGTTATTCAGCGACTTGAACATGTATACTAATAATTGAAATTTATATAGCCCATAAATCGGCAATATTGTTTTCGCCACATCCTTGTACAATGTAAATGTGGGACATAAAATTGGAAGATTGAACACTGTTTTAAGCTCCTTATTTTGCGCTCTTTGAAGAGCTTGAAAATCTGCAGTCCGTTTATATGCATAAATCAACGAAAGGTAACTGAAATAACTATGTATAAGTGCAGTATAAATTAATAGTTTTGTGTTCACATCAAATTTATTTTTTAATTGAATAAATTTATTTATTATTTACTATTTAAATTTTACTACTACTACTACTACTACTTTGTCTTTGACATATTGGATATGTACATTCCACGAAAGATTATTTTGAAAGTTAATTCCCAGGTATTTTAGAGTGGTGCATTCTGTAACCACCCTATTTCCGACATTTACACTGAAGATATTACCAGTAGGATAAGGTCGGAATCGTAACAACTTTGTCTTATCAGCACTTATAACCAATTTGTTTAACCTTGCATATTCCAATATGAGCTCCGCATCATGTTCAATTTGACCTCTTAATATGATATCATGTTTATATGGGTAAAATAAACTTATGTCATCTGCATAAGTTTCCCATATAGATTTAGATTAGATAAATCGTTCAGGTAAATCATGAAAAAAGGGGACCCAATACACTTCCCTGAGGTACTCCATGTTCCAAACGTCCCATCTCACTTCTGGATGTTTTTATTTGGACATACTGTTTTCTATTTGTCAGATAACTTTCGATAAGCACAAGCGCAGTTCCTCTTATGCCATAAAATTCAAGCTTATTGAACAAAATCACATGATCTACCAAATCGAAGGCTTTTGAAAAATCGTAAAAAATACCCACCACCCCACCATAGCCATTATCTAATCCATCGCAAATCGTGTTTACAACATTCACTACTTCACCACTTCTTGAGTGGAACTTCCCTTCCTGAACCCAAACTGCATTTTATTTAGCTGATTGTTTTGATAGAAAAACATAAAAAGCTGTTTATGTAATATTTTTTTAAAAATTTTATCAATTCATTTATTCAAATGAAAATAATATGCCAAGCATTCACCTTATTAAAAAAGGGGTCGGTAAGTTGGAAAAGACCGATACGACACTGGAAACCCCATATGCAGCGCCAAGCATTCTTCTCATTCGAGAATGGGTCAATAAGTTTAAAGAGACTACATTAATATAATAAAAATCTAGACACCTCAGGTTACCAAAATAATAGAAAAGTCGCCGAAACTTTCGGCAGAACTGCCGCTACTGGAGTGCAAAGAATCTGAAAACCAGGTGTCGCCTATAGTTAGCATATGAGCTGCGATGACGCAGCTCTTTGCATTTTTAAAATGAAGGGGAACATGCATTTATTGTATGATTCAGAGCGTTATGTGAAGCTGTTAGACAACTTCTTGTTGTCGGAACTGCCAAACTTGGTTCATACATATCCGGTGCGTCTCGGCAAGTTGACTGCCAATAAAGATAACGTGAATTGGCCTTCACGTAATCCTGATTTAACCACTATGAACTTTTTCCTATGGAATTATCTCAAATCTAAAGATTACGCCAACGAACCGAGTTCACTGACGGATTTGAAAGAAAATATGCGTCATGAAGTGTCAGTTGGGCACTCACAAGATTGTATAAATTAAATGCCGCGAATTCCTGTTTTTATATTTTTAATATAAAATATATTCTCATATTTTGTATTTTTAAAATTAATAAACATATTTTTGATAAATTTCTTATTATCTTTTTAATAGATCCACTAAACGTAAGCTTTCTATTGAGGCACCTTGTATATTTGAAGTAAAAATAACTACCTCACCCTGTGAAAAATGGCGCATTTACACTTATTTGTTCCTATTTGTTCCGAATATGTTAAAGATTCAATACAGAATACTTCTATACGCCATTCATGTAGACAATAATCCCAAAGCATTTCCGTCTCCTGTGCTTCTTCTCCAGTCCATCAGGTTGATAGTATTTCTAAAGCCAGGTAATTTCAAAGGTTGTTTTCTTCTGCACCGACCATCAAGTTTGTTGTCGAAAACCTTTCGCATTGGAGTTATTGGTTTCAACGGCACAAAATGATCAAGGCAACTCTTAGACGACTAATTTATTATAAAAATTTGTGAAACCCTGTCAGAGGATAAGATCTGTATTAAATGTCCTTAAATTCACTAGAGCGACAGAAAATTTTTTTGTTTTTTTTTCGTAGTTCTCAACCTTAGTTTGTATCGAATAAGGTCTGTATTAAATGTCCTTAAATCTACTAGAGCGACAGAATACTTTACTGATTTTTTTCGTAGTCCTCAATGTTAGTTTGTATCAGTAATTACAGACACATGTTTGAAATAGAAGCGTAGTTGTTCGGCATTACCTATATGTTACTAGGATTAACAGGTTCGTTTTAGATTGAAATTTTACGTTAACCCCTCAAAATTTACAAATGCATTCGCATCTTACTTGCTTATTTTCTTGGATGACAACTTTTGTAGAATATATTTCATTTTGCGGCCTTCCGATCTATTCTGACAACTTGTTGCAATCAATGCAAAAGTTATATTTTGATGCGCTTAGCCACGTCCATGTCGTTATATGGCTCATACCGCAAGTGAAAATAGTGTTGCGCCTTAATATTATATTGCAGCAAATAGCACAATTACACTACTATTTACAATAAATTTGGCAACGTTGAAATCCCTACACGATTTTGTTTTAAGAAAATCTGATAGTTAGGAGAATGCCGATATATAAAGCATTCCTTAACCATTCATTAAACATTATTATTCACAACAATGTATACATATTTACACATCTTAGACCATATCATACCCAAAACCATAAAAGTTATATCCTCTTTCTTCCTTAAACATTGGTAGTTTACTCTAAATTACACCTTTCTTGCATTACATTAGTGTATTTCATATTTTTGTTTTAATTTAAACAAATGTGCTTAACGTGCATGCAACTATTTAGTAAAGTATTTCGAATGTAACGGAAATGGTACCAGCTCAGCTCAACACATGCAACCGATGAAATGCCACCAGGGAGGACAACAAGTAAATCATACGAGTACATGTAAGCACTAGACTCACCCATACACGTGCATACCTTTAGCAACGGCTAAATGCATGCAGGCCTACTTTTCAAGAGCCTCCCTGGGTGTTGAGCAGGTGGCGGAATGTGAATGTGATGAGGAGTGTGTAAGTGGTTGGTATGATATCTCAAGAATGTCCTGGAATGGAGTAGACAGAGGAGAGAAGAGTGGGAGAGAGTGTGTCCAAAATGTAAACTCATATTTCTTAAAAATTTAGGACACCATTAATGCTAAACATTATTATTGTATATTTGATTGTACAATTCATACGCATGATGTGGTCGACTGGGGTGTAGTAAGATATTCCATTCCTGCACCAGTGCTATATTCTGAGTAGGTGAATGTATCCCCACAAACATAAATGAAAACAATAGATGTAAAGTTAATGTCATAAAAAGACAACTATTTAATTTATCATTTATAGTAATATACAAATTTGTGTTAAATGAAACGTATTTACTTATCTTATAAAAACGCTGACAAGGTTAAAATTATTAATATTATTTTTTGTTTTTATTTTTCAGAAGTCAGTCCAAATCTTAAAGCCAGAGGTGTACTTCCCATTAACAAACTTATGCGTCAAACCCCATCTTCCACATGGAAAATGTTTACATAACTAAATTAATTGCAACGGAGATGTTCTGCATATTACTTCATACAAACGAATAAAACCAGGTATGTTCTAATTAAGCACGAAGTTTCAGTCATACAACTCACTTGATAATGTAATAGTGATCAAAAAAATTTCGAAGATTAGTAAAAATAAGCTGAACGTTTCAGAAATATCATTGTTCTTCCTTGTATAACTAAACTAACATATTTTTCACTGTATAAATTCAGTTTTTTTCTACATTTTGTATCCTTGAGAGGGAATTTATTTTACAATTTTGTAGTGGATGAAAAATTTGGGAATCTCGAGATTTCTATACAAATGATAGATCTTATTTATAATTTAAAAGTAGGCACCTAAGCGCAGTCGATAGACCAATTGTCATCTGTAAATATCCGGACCTTCAATTCATACCTATTAAACTTATAAATTACTCAGAATTCAACTGGGAACACATATACAACTCAATAGACCCAGCATTAACAAAATACGACAAAAACATCACCTCTCCAGAGGCCTTTCAACAACACTTCCTACCTTACACTTAAACATTTATACATGAATTACATATTCTTATACACGGATGGTTCAAAATCGAATGATATTGTACGTTATGGGATCTCAACAGAATCTGAACTTTTCCACTGCAGAGATTATAGCCAAATACGAATCAATTAAAATTTATATGAAGCAGCCTGGTAGATGAATAATATGCTATGATTCCCTTTCATCGGCAAATGCTATATCTAACTTCAACAGTAATAATTTCTATGCTGTTAAAATCCGAAGCATAATTATTGACAAATTCCCCAAAATAAAACTTATGTGGATATCTAGTCGTACTGGCATTAAAGATAATGAGAAAGTCGACTTAGTTAAAAAAACTGTATACTCTAATACTTTTCATCTTGTATTTTCCAATATTACTATGTCAGTTGAAGGCCCTGGCAGCCATGGCTAATTCTATTTAATATACAGGGTGGGCCATAAGGGTGTTGGCGGTTTAAATATTCAATTAAAAAAAAACTACGAAACATAAAAAAAATATATTTGTGTTTTTAAAAAGTAGAAGCATGGGAATTTTTAAGATTTAAAAATAATGCTGTCCAAATGGCTTCCCTCGGTTGCTTGACACTCTTGGAACCGAAGTCGCAAATTTTGGAAAACGCGTTGAAAAGTTGTTCTCGGTATTTTGTTACTTTCCTGAATAATGTTCCTCTTCAACTGCTCTAAATTGGTCGGATTATTCTCGTAGACTACCGATTTGAGGTAGCCCCATAGAAAATAATCGCATGGAGAGAGATCGGGGCTACGTGGGGGCCATTCAATATCCCCCCTTTTCGAAATGAGTTTTCCAGGAAAAACATTTTTTAGCAGCTCTATGGATACCCTAGCCATATGACATGTGGCCCCATCCTGTTGAAACCACATTCTCGAGGTATTGCCTTGAAGTTCTTGCAAAGCTGGCACCAAAAAGTCTGCTAGCATGTTGCAATAATTGTTCGCTTTAACCGTCATCGCATGCCCTCTTTCGTCCTCAAAAAAGTATGGTCCAATAATACCGGTTGACGTTATCCCAGCCCACACGACAAGCTTAGGGCTGTGAAGTGGACGTTCATGCAAGCGTCGGGGATTAGTCTCGGACCAGAACCGACAATTTTGCTTGTTCACATGGCCATTAAGGTGAAAATTGGCCTCGTTACTAAAAATCACGTTGTTGAAATTGTTGAACCGCTCTAGCATCAAATTGACAAAGTTAAGTCGGTTATTGGCATCATCGGGTTTTAATTCTTGGACTATCTGAATCTTATAAGCCTTCAAATGCAAATCACATTTCAAAATTCGTCGTAAAGTTGTTCTTTTGACATCCAAAGACTGACTTCTCTTAAGTGTTGACTGTTGCGGATTTCACTGAACTGAAACACGAACACGCTCCACAATGTCGGCTGATCTTGCAGAAACTGGGCGACCACGAACCGTAATTGGTACTGTTGAGCCGGTTGTTTCGAACATTCTGATCCATTTTCGTATCACATTGGCGCTTGGAACTTCACTTAAATCGTGTAAACCGTGTTCATGCCGATACAAACGTCGTGCAGTAATCACTGATTTATTGTTTTCGTAATACGCTCGGACACAAAATGCACGCTGCACTCCCGTGTATGGCTCCATGGCGACTAACATATCCCCCCGGCGCAGCGAACAACATATCCCCCCGCCACCCCGCGCCGCGCGTTACAGAGAAATTGAATATTTAAACCGCCAACACCCTTATGGCCCACCCTGTATAAGGGTGTCCCAACAAGCACGCAAGACAGTCAATGGTGTTCGTGAAATGATAACCTGTTTTTTCGTGCCTAGAATTGAAGAAATGAATGTGGAGGGCATGTAGTTTCAACAAGATGGCGCCACATGTCATACAGCCAGAGAAACAATTCAGTTGCTGCATCATTTCCCGGTCGTATTATTTTGCATTTTGGAGACCAGAATTGGCCGCCTAGATCATGCGATTTAACACCATTAGACTTTTTTCTTTGCAGTTTTTGTGAAGTCAATGGTTTACGCAAATAAGCCGACGACGACTCAAGTTTTAAAAGAGGGAATTGGACGCTGCATTAATGAAATGCCGCAGCATTTATGCAAAACGGTCATTGAAAATTTCATTAAAAGATCGCGTGTGTTCCACCAAAGCCGCGGCGACCTTCTGCCCGATGTGATGTTTCATATATAACCTCATTCTGTCTACTTTACGATATAATAAAGTTTCACGATTTTTTTAAATATCTATGTTTTATTTAAAATTTAAATCTTGTGTTCTTGTTGGGACACCCTTTATATATGTAATTATACTAACTGCAAAGCTCATCGAGTGGTTTTGTACCGTCGTAGTCTATAATTTGATATCCAAATTTGTGTGCGGCCACGAACACAACCAACAATTTATCTGTACTGCTGTAAGGAGAATTAAGAATTCAGGAGCGATTTTTTAGTATATAAATTTGTTTTAAACGACCCATTATCTGTGAACGTTATCGTGGGTCAAAGACGGTCTTTGCCATTTTGCGTTTTCGGTAATTTGTGTTTTATAAAATGTTTACTAATAATTTAGTCCTAGTTAAAGAAAAGTTGTCTAAATAACGTTTTATGATATCATATCTTTTCTGTTGTTTCGTTATCCATCTCCGTTGTAGACCTGAAAGTGTGAATATGAATGTCTTGCCCTTATTTAACAAAACCATTAGCACAACTCATACATAATGAAAGCTGCAACTGGTTGTTAGCGTTGGTCACATTACGCCTAAGAGCGAAAGACGGACGCTAAGAGATTCGTTTGTAACAACTATGTTATATTTCTGGATCCTCATTTAGACTGTTTAAGGAATTTATGTCTTTATAGCACGCCCAAAAAAATCGTTAACATATTTTTGGTCCAAAGGGGGAAAGAAGTATGTCGCGTAATATCCATTCATTTAACAACAAGGACCTGCTCCTGTCCACTGTCTGCTGTTGTTTATAATGTAAAACTGTCATATCCCTCGTTCTTGTGGTGTGGTCTCTAATTAATTATGGCATTTTTATTGCTACATAGAAAATTGAAAATAATGGGGGTTTTTCAATAATATTCATGCCAGTGATTAATTCTAAAAGTTTTCGGCGAATTTCTTTAAGGATGCTCACTTATGAATTTGGTATTTGCCTACATTGTTTTGGTATGTCAAAAAAAGAAAAAAGAAAAAACAAGAATTAACTGAATTAAAGTCTGAAAATATATTGAGGGATTGTCTGCTGCTTTCGCCATTTATTATGCGTTTAAGTGGCAGTTAAGTTTATTTTGTGAAATTAGTGGTGATATTTTTCAAAGGACGTTTACAAAAAAGCAGTTAAAGAAAAAGAAAAAACAACTGGCAAACGATTTTCTCAAATTTAATATCGGTTATATTTTATTACCATTTCAGTACAGTCACCCAAAATGCCTTTCATTGCCTTATTAGAAATATAAATATACTATATAACAATGACCTCTTTGCTAGACAAAGCATTGAATATCACACGTTTTAAATAACTAAAGCAAGTAATGTAAGGAGACATACTAAAGGCTACTGAAAAAGGCAGCCAATACAGTGGTTGAGCTATTTAGATGTACTTTTTCTACTAGGAATTTTATGATAAATCAAATTTCTAAATTGTCACATGATTTTTTGTATTTGTTTTGTTGTTGTTTGGCAAATCACCAAGGAAAGACTTGGTCTGGCTGTTGCACAGGACACAAAATTATTACTTTATTGGGACAAGGATTTTAGATGATGTGATATCACATCTCTAGACTTCTCCCTTTGAGGGTTACATAAAATCAAAAGTCTATACCCGAGTACCATCTACAACTAAAGAAATGGAACTGCAGAATGCATCGTCAGCAAATTCAAACACAGAGCGGACCTTGTTGACATTTGAAATATTATAATATGCCCGGAAATTAACGTTAAAAGTGGCTCATGTGAACGATCGTAGCGATTATGCGATCAAATTGATATTTTTTATTCATTTTTGAAGAAAATACTTGTAAATGGATCACATCTGCAGTTATGATGCACTGACTCTATTCAAACCCCTTTGATAGTTTATAAAAAAAACAGTTTCTGCCATGTTGTTTGTTAATAATTTTCTTTGCTAAAACTCGGCATGAATTCAAAAATTCTCGTAAGCTTTCCAGGTTGGGGCCACTCTTTTATTGATGATTGAGCGAAATCGTTCATCAGCTTTGCAACATAACACTCTAAGCCGTTCAAAATGAATAACTGTAGTCTACCCATGTTTATAACCAAGGCCAATTTTTTCGACTGTCAGAGCTAGACGAAATCGTTCATCAGTGTCGCAACATGTTGCTCTAAACTCTTCAAAATGAATAACTGTAGTTTACCCATGTTTATAGCCAAGACCACTTTTTTCCGACTGCCGATCGAAGCTTGAGAAGGTTGAAGTAGCATCTCGTTATTTTCAAAAACAACATTATCATCACTCATATGCGAATACTACATGACTTTTGTTGAAGATTTTATCAGTAAAGTTGAACAAATCGTATAATAGATTATAACGTTGTTCGAGACTTTTTTTAGGCAAAATAGCTCTGTACGGTATTTGCTTATCCTCGTCGATATACCAGTACTTTCTCTCAAAAACACATAAACTTCGTAGTAATATTTAATTTAGTAATTGCTTCAAATTATTTCTTTATATGACAGTAATTAAATGACCAAGCGTGATGCAGAGTGTGTTTGTAAAGTTTGCTCTTTCTTAATTCAGATTTTACGTTATATGATAGATCTAAGTTGGAATATACCGCTATTATTTGATTTCCTCATTCCAATATTCATATTGCACATATTGAACATTTAGATTTGAAGAACTTCTTCCAACCTACAATTCAGAATGCTTATTACTACAGGGCTACAGACATTAGAATATCGTCGTAACTCTCAGACAGCTCTATTTGTTTTTAATTTAATTGGTGATTACATCGACTGTTCTAATCTTTTGGCACAGATTCCATTTTACCTTCCTCCTACGTCTCTGCGGCGAACACATATTTTTTGATTGACTTGGCACTTTACTTCTTATGTAAAAAAAACAGTACCCTGAATCGTGGATTTTATATTCTTAATGAAATTAATGACTATGCCTTGAATCAAGATTCCAATCAATTCATAGAGTTTGACTCATCTCAATATTTGTTTCGATTATATCTTAACAGATTTCTAACATTAAATAATTCTATTTTAAAGTGTTTAAAAATA
Source organism: Philornis downsi (assembly GCA_019455685.1). Classification (NCBI taxonomy): domain Eukaryota; kingdom Metazoa; phylum Arthropoda; class Insecta; order Diptera; family Muscidae; genus Philornis; species Philornis downsi. The sequence continues at coordinate 575,690 of JAHXMU010000039.1, read as the reverse complement.
ATAATATATATATCTATATATCTTATCTTCTTCTTCTTATCTTATATATATAAAAATCAATTGCTGTGCGTTAGTCTCGCTAAAGCTCGAGAACGGTTGGACCGATTTGGCTCATTTTGGTCTTAAATTATTGGTAGAGTATTCCGGAAGGTTTAAAAGGTTTTACTTGAAGTGATAGATGGCGTTGGAGATGAGATTTTTGCAATTAATTTTTTTTTTTTTTTTTTTTTTTGAAGGCAAAACGACGTTTGCCGGGTCAGCTAGTAATGTATATAATACAAAATATTACTGTTTTGCCATTGTTAGTCTGTAAGGAAATTTTGTTCCATAGACTTAAATAAATGAAATGAAAGTCTTTCAACACCTTGAATGCACCTCCAATTTTGCCCTTTCCTCCATGTGCAGCTGTAGTATATTACTAATTCGATGTAATTGTAATTCCGATGTTCATCCTCATTACATTCTTATTTTTCTCACTTTCATCATGTCGGTGTTATAAACTTTGCATACCTCTCTTATTTCATACATTATTTTCATTCAAATTTGTATCAAGTACGAGGACACTACGAAATACATGAAATTATTTTCATTTATATTTTCTACTAAATGCTGACATGTGACGACACTTGGTTTCTTCCGCCAACATCAACATCGAATTCTGCTTTCAGCGCGGCGTCATCATCATCAACTGCAATATCAGCAGCGCGCTCTTGTATCCGTATGAATTTGCGATATCCATTCAATTCAATTTACGCGTTAAATTCAATTTGCTGCGGATGATTTCAATACTCGCTCAACACTATTCATAGGCAAATTCAATACAAATTCAGTGCAAAATTCATGAAAAAGAAAAAAAAAATATATAAAGCAAAATGAAAGCGAAATGAAACCAAATTGCATAAAATGTCAATGAATAAACGAGCATAAACCTTTAGTATCACAAACGAAAAAAAAAACTCGAACTAAAAGTGACTAGAAGTGGAAAGAGTTGACGCAAAACCATAAAAAATTTAAATCCAAATCTGAATATTACAATGATAATGTTATTGATGCTACAGATTAAAAAGAAATACATTACGGATATTTTTAATTTTCCGCAACGACAAAGTTTCAATATAATGAACTATCAGTTTATGATATTAAAGAATTACATATATTTGGTTAGTCGTCACGAAATAGTTATTAACCAACTTAAAATGAGGTATTTCCAATTAACAAACTACCAGAATAATTTGCACGAAGTACTCAATTAAAAGCAATTTTTTATATTTTTTCACAATTATGCTTTTACATTTATATATTTATATTTATATTTACATTTATATTTACATCCATACACACAAATCGGGCAATGTCTTATTTGCTCCAAAATTCTAGTTTTTGTTTGAATATTACTCAAATCCGAAATGCCATTGGAAGATCCGATAAATCGCGAAGCGGGAGCAAATTACAAAATTCGTGATGTTTAAGCTTGCTCTTTGTCACCAGCATCAAACTAACAATAAAATACAGGGTCTCGCAAGAGAACGTGCATATTTCAAAAATGGATTAAAAAATAAATACAAAAGGTATGGTTAAAATAAATTTAAGGCATTGTAGAGTAAAAATGGAGTTTATTTTTTAAAAATAACATCATCTAAATGGTGATCCTCTCTACGACGGCACTCCTCCCACCGCAAACGAAAACTATTGAAAACTTTCTTCAGTAATACTGGTGTAATGGCTGCCATTTCACCACGGGTATTCTCCTTGAGCTGAACGAGGCTTTATGTTTGAGGTATCCCCACAAAAAAAAGTCAAGAGGCGTCAAGTCTAGACTACGTGGGGGCCATGGGATATCACCTCTTTTCGAAATCAGTCTGCCAGGGAACATCTGCTTCACCACCGCCATGGCGTCATTTGATGTGTGACAGGTAGCTCCATCTTGTTGGAACCAAGTTCTGGAATTCACTATTCTTGAACTTTCAATTTCTGGAGCCAAAAATCTGTCCAACATCTCAACATAGCGTTCCGTATTAAATGTGACGTTTTGGCCCCGCACATTTTCGAAGAAAAAAGGACCAATTATTCCTCTGTCAGAGATTGCTGCCCATACTATCACTTTAGGACTATGCAATGGTTTCTGGTGTTTAATTTTGGGATTTTCAGTGTTCCAGTAAGGACAATTTTGACGGTTTACGAACCCATTCATAAGGAAGTGAGCCTCGTCAGAGAAAAGGATATTGTCAAAATTGGAAAATCGATTAAGCATTTCATTAGCAAATGCGAGCTTTGCTATGAAGTCAGACTCTTTCAATTCTTGTGTTAATTGCAGCTTATATGGATGCAGTTTAAGATCCAATGTTAAAATTCGTTGCAAACGTCGTCGCGATAATTGTAAGACAGACGATCTCTTGCGAGTTGACATTTGTGGATTTTTTCGTACTGACTCCATAACTCTCTCAACATTGTCTTCGGTCGTAGATGTTCTTGGGCGACCATTTGCTTGTGGTTTAAATGTTGAACCGGTCTCTTCAAAACGCTTTACCCATATTTTAATTAAATTAGCACTCGGAGCTTCACTAATTCGCCGTAGTCCATATTCAGCACAACATAGTCGCCTAGTAGCAATATATGAACGAGAGTTCTCGTAAAACGCGCGCACGCAAAATGTGCGACGCTTCCCGTCGAAGTGATTCATAGCGACTAAAACTCCATGAGCCCGCCAACCCAACGATGTAGGCACCCCCTCGCCCGCCTTTTCTACCCCGCAAAAAAAGATGATGCAATATGCACGTTCTATTGCGCCACCCTGTATATGAGTAAACGAAACAAACTAGCCAACTGCAGAGGAGCCCAACAAATAGCGGAAACTTAATTCGAGGGCAAGGAATTGATAGTTTATATGGGACGAAATACCTCGTCTTGCGCTCACACCTGGAAAGTATTGTTGTCCCGATACAGTGTCACTGTGTCTAGTTTTTGACAGTCATTTCGTGATATCCATAATCACTGTTTTTTTTTTAGATTTTGTATTACTTTTCGAACACTTTTCCACAATCAAAAGCTAACTACAAATCCCTAAATACATATTTGTCGAAAAATTATATGAAATCGTCGACGAATTTTTAGATAGAGTATGTATTGGTTGTACAGGCGGGTTGTAGGTTATCACATTTCCTGTCGAGTCAAAGTTTTTTAGTATCTAAAGATAAATGAAGACCCTTTAGTGCTTTTGGCTTGACGTATTTTACTATTAAATATCAACAAAAAATAAGCATATTTTACAATATCTCAAAAACTTTTCTTTTTACTTAAATATATTTGGAATTTGTTTTCGAATGCTGCGCGCATAGTGAAATGAATTTCAACTACAGGGTGGCGTACCACAATTGTGCTATATTATATTATGTATTTCATTTTTTCTTTTTTATTGTATAGAAAATTCAATTTTATTTTATATAACTAATTAGTTTTGAAGATGACAGAGCGTAAATGACCTCCATGGTCATTCATTCACATGCGACCTCTGATCAGAAAATTATTCATTGCGGTCTGAAGTGTTGAAGTCTGGATCGCCTCGATTATTGGTTTAATGGACTGCTTTAATTCTGTCAAATTCCTTAGTTTCATTTTGTACACCTCTTGGTTGATGTAACCCCTTGAAGAAAAGTCTGGTGCAGTCAGATCAGGTGACCTTGGCGGCCAGCAGAAAGTGGAGTTTCTGGATACTAATTTGTATGGGAATTTTCATTGAGCTCCGCCATAATCAGTCTGGCTACGTGTGCAGTTGCTAAATTGTTGCTAGTTGGAAGTAAATGCTGTTGAAACGGATACGTCTTAGGCTCAATTCTAGTTAAAAACAACTCCTTCAACATCTTTAAATAATGGTCCCCATTGGTCCCCGGTTTGTGTTTGTAGCAAGATTATTGCCCCATCCTGTAGTATAGCTACAATGTGATAAAAGCTTGCAATGCCTTTAAGCTTTCTAAAATCATTTTCGGGTTATAAGTGAACATTTTAGGGAGTAAATCACTTTCAGAACTAACGACTATATCACTGCATTTGATACAGAAAGCAAAGCCTGATATCGTAAAGCGTAGTGTTTTTCTAATCCATATTCTCTATATGATTGGGTTTTATTACTATGTCAATTTTGTCAAAAAATTGGGTGAAATTAGTTGGTTTTTCAATCTTGCTTTCCGACTATTTTGGAAAGTTTAAATATTGTACTCCGATTCTGGTGAGAAAGAAAGAGAAGAGTAATATACGTTTTTATGTTTTGCTTTTGAAGATTGAAACTGCTTAAATAACACATTATTTTTTCATGTTCGTTTCCTGTTCCACCTAAGTAAGGATGAGGGTTACCTTAGTATACAAGTACATACTTTTGTATGTCAAGTCTTTAAATTATGTGTTTTTCGAATATAATTTAACATGACATCAAAACAAATATTTGTCGTCTGTACATGTACACGTAATAACGATGTAGGTATGATAACTACATAATACATATATTTTTGTTTGTAAGAATAATTGATAGGAAATTTCGAAATATATGCTCATGTCTGTGGGGATTTAAATTGTTTCATAGAAATTGTAATAAAATCTAGAAGACGATGTTAGCCGTCATAAATCTTTTGTAATTGATATCCAATAGTTTTTGTTATGGATGTGCGATTCACTGAATAATCAGCTAACTCGATTATTCAAAATCCACATTAATCAATTAACAAATTAATCTTACATTTCCATTAATCATATTTACGGTTAATTGTTTAATCATAATTTTTTTTTGTACTGTAGAATAATAATATATATTAATATAAGTTAACAAGTTACGCCCTAGCGTCTAAAATAGACATTATAGAGGCAAGTTCACAGTAAAATTCAATATCTTTTACAATTACGTTGCAGAAAATTATTAAAAATTTTTAAAATTATTTCAAATTTAGTATACAAACAAAAGTTTAAATAAGAATTCCTTCAACATTCTGCAGTAAGTGATTTTTCAACAAATTTTTGAATATTAGAATGTTATTCGCGATTTTTAAATTTTGACGTAAATTATTATACGCATGGCTGCCCGAATACTCAATTCTCTGCTTCGTAATTTCAAGTCTACACTTTGCTACCGTCAAGTTACTACTTCTTCTGGTACTGAACACTTGTTGGTTGATAGCAAAATGTATGGTGTGATGTCCTATATCGTGTAAGCATTTGAATACATACATAAGAAGTTTCATTAGGTAAATACCATGCACAGGTAAAATGCTAGGGAATATGCTTCTGTATAGCAAAAGTGTTGAATATGTTAAAGGCAGATTTGCCACAGCTTTCAAGGCTTTGTTTTGAATTCTTTGTAAAGATTTCAGTTCTGTACTTTTTTTATACCCACATAAAACAACCATATAATTCAAAATACTTTGAATTAAAGTTTCGTATATTAAAAGTTTCACTGTTCTATTAAACTTATTTTTGAATTTATACAAAATACCTACTACTTGAGCTGATTTGTCTTTTAAATGTTTAATGTGTGTATCCCAGCACAGTTGTGATCACAATAAGGCTTAAATCGTATCAACTTTGTCTTTGTGGCATTTAGCACTAATTTGTTTATTTGAACAAATTCACCAAGTACGCGTCACGTTCAATATACGGTCTGGCAACTGTCTCGTGCTGGTAAGGGTATATAAGGCATAAGTCATCTGCCTACATAAAGAGTTTTCCTGTCAATCCAAGGTTTCCTATATCAATGAGATATATTTTAAATAACAAGGGTCTAAGTACACTACCCTGCGGTACACCATATTGAACATCTTGTAATGAACTTTTACAACCATTAAAACATACAAATTGTTTCCGGTCCCAAAGGTAGCTGCGTAAAAGAGATATGTTTTTGCAACAAAATGTTGTGATCAATTAGGTCAAACGCTTTCGTGAAATCATAATACACTCCAATTACTCCCTTATGATTATCATCTAATCCTTTACATATAGCATTTACTACATTTATAGTTGCTTTCTCAGTGCCACAGCCCTTTCTAAAACCATGCTGATAATCGTTTAAAAAAGTATGCCTTTCTAGGTACATTAGTAATTGGTCGTGCATTATTCTTTCAAAAATGTTGTTAAATATAGGCAATATGGCTATTGGTCTATAATAATTTACTGATGTTGCATGTTTTTCTTTGGGAATGGGGACCACCTTATGCATTTTTAACATGTCTGGGTATAATCTACTCACTATAATATTATTGAAAATCTTTGCCAAAAATCTTTTACTTATTCGAAACTCACAATTAATCGAAAAACCGGTGAACCAGAATTTGAATAGTTGAACATTTCATACTTTATGTTTTACTGGGAGCCACTGAAAATATTTCAATATACATCTTGTTACTTTTTACTTAAAACGTATGTTGCTTCTACCTATATTTTTCTTTGATATTACCTTTTTGCCAAACCTTTTTGAATTGTATATAAATTATTCAAACTTGATCCGAAAATTCACGTTAACTTATTAATCATTGAACTGAGTAAACAGAATTTTTGGTTAGTCGGGTAACTGATTAATCTAACTTCCTTAGTTTTTTTTTTTGGATTTTAACTTTATTTTGTAATCAGATATTTAACTGTCTTAAGAAAACAACTACGTCAACCATACAAAATATATGGCGTCAGAATTTAATCACAGTCATACAAGCTTTCTTTTTTTCTTCTTTTTTCTTTTAAACCTCCGAATTATTTTACGAGCTCAACAAATTTACAATATAAATATATATATATACAGGGTTGCCCATATTCGACGGACCCATGTTTTTAAAAAAAAAATCAAAGAAAAAAATAAAAATTTGGCGGTTGGCAATCTTATTCATTTAATTTGTTCCAAGTAGATTTGTTTACATCAATTTTTGAATATGATATCTCTCAAATGGCCGCCTCTGGCGTTGATGGCGTATTGTGCTCTTTTTGCAGCATTTTCCATCGTTTTCGCCAACATTTCGGCCGGAATAGCGGCTATTTCTTCACGAATGTTGTCCTTGAGCTCTTCTACGGTCCTTGGCTTGTTAACGTAAACCTTTGACTTCAAATGTCCCCACAAGAAGAAGTCAGCGGGCGTCAAATCGGGCGAACGCGGTGGCCAGTCCAAATCACCACTTTTCGACATCAAACGGCCCGGAAACAAATTCTTCAGAAAATCGATTGTTATGCGACTTGTGTGCGGTGGAGCGCCGTCTTATTGAAACCAGAACTGCCTCATACGCTTTCGACGAATAATTGGCATCACAAAATTAATCATCATGTCGCGATAACGCTCCTAATTGATGGTAACAGCATGGCCATTTTCGTTTTGGAAGAAAAACGGCCCAATGACCGTTTTCGCACTAACGCCGCACCAAACTGTGACTTTTTCGTCATGAAGAGGCAATTCTCGAATCTCCTGAGGATTTTCAGTGGCGTAAATACGGCAATTTTGCTTATTTACGGTCCCATTCAATGTGAAATGGGCTTCATCGGACATGATAATTTTGTTCCAAAATTGCTCGTCATCATCGGCCATTTCGATGACTCGTTGGGCCCATTCCAATCGACGAGGCTTGTCCGCAGGCAACAATCTTTGCGTCAATTGAATTTTGTACGGGAACAAATGCAAATCAACGCGAATAATCCGTTGTAAAGTGGACCGAGCCATGCCCAACTGCTGAGAACGGCGTTTTTGGGATGTTCTTGGGGACCTCTCAACACTGGCTCGTACGGCAGCGATATTCTCGGCCGATCGCCTTGGTCGACTTTTATTTGGCCTCTTCGGATTAGAAAGAGCCTCACCAGTCGAAAATTTTTCGTATAAACGCTTAATGGTGTTCTTAGAAGGCGCACTTCTCACATTTTTTAATATTTTAAAAGCACGTTGAGTTTTCACAATTGACTTCTTCTGTTGAATGTAAATTTCAACTATTTCAGAGCGCTCGCGTGGCGTGTATTGTTCCATGGTAAAAATCTGCTTGGACTGACGCTTCAAACGCGGTATGTCATTAAGCGATCTGACATCTCTGTCAAAAGTTATGGCGTTGCCAGATGGGTCCGTCGAATATGGGCAACCCTGTAATTTACAATATAAATATCAAAATCTAAAAAAAATTTATTACAATATAGCAGTGATTGTTTGTTATACGACTAAGGGAAATTAGGAGAAATTTTTGATATTATTAGGTGCCCAACTAAATTCCCGCTGTTTCTTTTATAAAAAAATGCAATTTTATTATGAAAACATGTTTACAAATGATTCATTAAAAGTATTGCCCACCGTGAGCTGCTACCTTTTTCCCATCTTCCTGGCAAAGCTCGAATTCCGTCACAGTAAAACTGTTCATCTTTTGAGGCTATCCACGATTCTAGCCATCCCTTGATGTCATTATATAGAGTGTCCCAACAAGAACGCAAGATTTAAGTGACTGATGCAGCAATTGAATTGTTTCTTTGGCTGTATGACATGCGGCGCCGTCTTGTTGAAACCACATGCCCCCCACATTATTTTCTTCAATTCTAGGCACGAAAAAACTGGTTATCATTTCACGATACCGAACAGCATTAACTGTTTGCGCTTGACATGCCTCATTTTCATAAAAAAAAAGTCCAATGATTCCTCAGCCCAAAATCCACACCACACAGTAACACGTTGAGGATGCATTTGCTTCTCGTGAATCACTCGAGGATTTTCCTCATCCCAAATGCGACAATTCTGCCTATTGACGAAGCCATCAAGATGGAAATGGGCCTCGTCACTGAAGATGATTTTATCGGCAAAATCGGCATTTTCGTGTTGTCTCTCCAATACCCAATTAACGCACCACACCCTTCGCTGTCCATGGTCAGCTGGCTTCAGTTCCTGAGTCAATTGAACTTTGTATACAACTTTGTATTTTCGGTCAATCGACCTGGCCGACCTGGCCGTTGTCTTTACATCACTAACAGATCCAGTTTTGGCAAATTTATCCATTAATTTCTTCACAGTTTACTCTTTTAGAGCATTATTGACCCCAAATTGATCGCAATTTGCGAACTGTAGCCGCAAAACTTTCACCATTTTGGTAGCACAATTTCACAATGAGAATGCGTTGTTCATTCGTGTAGCGCTTTATTTTTACTAACCTCGTACCTTCTACTAGCAAACAATAACAATTGTTCAAATGTCAACGTTCTTTCGTTCTTTTTGCGACACCCTTTAAAAAACTCATTAAAACTCAACTGCACTTATGCGTCGAAAATTAAGTGTCCAATCCTATAATTAATTTTCTTGCCTCGAATAGAGCCTTCTGTTATATGGTGGCTTCGGCGGTTCATAAAGTAATTGAAAAAATCGCTAAAATAAGAAATCGCTAAAATAAAAAAAATCACTGAAATATAAAATAAGATAATAAGGTCTGCACAAATGTATTTATAATTCATAAATGAGTTTATAGTGAAGACCTGAGCAATATAAGTGTAAAATGGTTAAACTAAAGAAATCACTAACATAAGCATAACAAAAAAACGTTTTTTTTTATTTTAGCGGTTTTTTTTTTAATTTGTTTTATGTTAGCCTGATGTCCCCAATAGTTTTAAGTTTACGATTTCGGACTTTTTTTTTCTTGATTTTTTTTTTTCAAACTAAGTAGAAGCCCACAAAGAATTCATTTTCATATTTAAATGCTCCGTTTCCGAGACATGGGAGTTTTTCTATTTTCAGATTTTTATCAGTATCGTATTTTTTTTTTCTTTCTTTTTTTCAGTATTTTTTTCTTGGCTTTTTTCAAATTAAGTAAAAGCCCGCAAAGAATTCATTTTCATATTTAAATGCTCCGTTTCCGAGATATGGGAGTTTTTCTATTTTCAGATTTTTATCAGTATCGATACTCGTACATATGATGTATGAAAAAGTTGTGTGAAATATTAAGATTATTCAAGTCTACTCATTGCATAATTTTTTTTTAAAACCTTCTCATCCAAACCTCATAACATTGTAATATCCATATATGTGCTTCTTTAGAGAAAGGTAATTTTCATATGCCCCTAATGTGCGTTTTTTTTTTAATTGTAGCTTGTTTTTTGCACTTATTTTTGTGTCAGCCTGGTGTCTCCAATGGTTTTAAGTTTACGATTTTTTACTTTTTTTTTTCAGGAATGCATTTTAATTAGAAGCCGGCAAAAAAAAATCGTATTTAAATGCTCCGTAATTTGAATGCTCCGTTTCCGAGATATGGGAGTTTTTCTATTTTTAGATTTTCATCAGTTTAGCGCTTTATATCTATACTCGTGTACACGTTGTATGAAAAAGTTGCGTGAAATATTAAGATTATTCAAGTGTACTCTTTGCAGAATTTGTCTCCCAAACCTTCTCATGCAAACCACACAACATAGTGTTACCCATATTTATGCCTCTTTATAGTTAGGTCATTTTCATATGCCCCTCCTCATGTGCTCCGAGTATGAGACATTTCATTTGAAATGAAAATCGATTTTCGACATGTAAATGTCTGTCTGAATTGGTGACACGCATCATTACTGCCACAATAATGTTTTAAGCAAATACTTCAAATAAATTACTAACTAACGAACACACACTCAGAAGTGTACTCACTTCCACGCACTGCAATACACACTGAAGCACCCATACTCTTGCAGTGGCAATTTAATCGATACTTTTGTCATGCAATTGCTGTAAGCACCATTCCGCCCATTTAGAGAACATTTGGCAGTTAACAATTCACTGATTGTTGACAACTCTAACACGAACGTGTTACATACTTATGCATATATGTATGTATATATACCTATATATATGTATATGTATGTATGTATATGCGAATGTAGACAGATATACTCATATACTTGTGCTGGCATTAAGAAATGAAAGACTTTCAATATCATAGAAATATACATGCATACTCGTATATTAATGTATATTCGTGCAAGTAAGTGTTTGGGTCTACATAGCAGTATGGGTATCCGTCATATGTTTCAAACCCATTTCCTTAACCAGCCCTAAGAGACGACACGTATTCCGTGCACGATGTGTAACTTTTATTTAATTAAGTGTCGTCGTCGAGTGATAAATTCAAAAACTAAAAAAAGGATAAAAATTATCAGTTTACTTAAGCTTTTTAAACTACACCGCATGTGTGTACAACAGAGTATATTGGCTAAAATAGTTATTAGTTGTTAGCTAATAAAATCGAAATTAGAACTAACTTGAAGCGTTTATTTATCCTTTTTATTTATATCTTACAACATTTGTGGGCTAAACTGGCTGACTCGAGGAGATAGACCCACACAATTTATATTGATTGAATCGGAATTCCTTTTGGATTCCTGCTGCCGAATGCATTGTTGAGTATTCTTCTTATTCTACTTAGACGGCGACATGAATAGACATCCTTATCTATTATACCCCGCCCGTGGAAAATAAATCCTCACGCTTCGATCTTCTGCGCTTCTTCTCCAATTCGTCACACCAACTTTCGATAGTATTTCAGAAGCCTGGTCCTTCCAATGGAGTTTTGGTCGCCTCATGATAACCGACTTTTTTGGTCTGCAATTTAAGATTATGAACTGGACGATATGTGGTTTCAACACGACGATGCCACGAGCCACACACCGATGTTGGCTTTATTTGAATGAGAAGTTGCCATAAAGCGTAATTTTACGATTTAGTGACGTCAATTGGTTACCAAGATCATGCGATTTGAAGGCGTTAGACTACGTCAAAGACCATGCTTACGCCGATAATCTCCAAATGTTGAAGCATTTGAAAACCAACATTCGTCAAGTTATCGCCAGCATACCGCCCGCAATGTGCGAAAAAGTGGTCGAAAATTACCGCAACAGAATCCGATGCTGCAGCCAATCCAAAGGCGGTCATTTAAATGATATTTCGTACATAATGCCAAGGTCCAAGCACTATAATGAAATAAATGATTCATTGAAATCATAACTTTATGTGTGTTTTATTCAACTTTATTTTTGAAACCGGAAAATGGATAACTCGGTAAAAAATAGGATATGACAAAAATTATAGTCTTAGATATGCTATTCATCTTAAATGCTAACTTCCATCTATTGATACTTCTACCAGTAACAGTGATAGCACCATTTGATTTGGAGATTTTTGCACTAAACAAGAAAATATGTTTTAATGAGATTGAACTTTTTCGTGAGTGGTTGCCTTAGAAGATCGACATTTAAGATTTGAATTCACATAGATCATTCTCAAAATGAATGAAATTGGGAATTTTTAAACACTGTATTAAACAATAGCAAAAAAGTCTCCTAAGCATTTTGTTGCAATAAATAATAACATATTTTATTATAAAAATATAAAATTTAGTTGAACTTTTATTCGGAGTATATCTGCGATAAAGCTGAGAATATTAATTTTTAATTTCTAAAGTCAGTGCTCTGGTTGAATAGCTTGTAGTATTTGCGATGAATAGAATATATGTAGAGCAACAGCACGACTATATCTTTAAGATTTTCATATGTCCCAAACCTTAAGATGCTGTTCAAGGTCTGACCTTAAGATGAACTTCTGCGTCGTCCTTCAAGTTTGTTGTCGAAAACTTTCGGTGCCGGAGCATTTGGGTGTAGAGTATAGAAATGTAAAATAGCAGGATCACTTTATTTTTAGTTTAGTATTTTGCTTATTGGGTCTTTGATCCTTATTTGTTAGAGAAAATCTTATCTTTTATATAAAAATATTGATTATTGAACAAATTCCAATCACTTCTTATTTACTATTATAACAATATTGTTATTTATTTACTACCCAAAAAGTGCATCCAAAGAAGCAAATATTCATCACAAAATTGTGGTAGAAAATTTTCAGACATTTTTCTAGAAAAACTTTATTACAATTAATTATATATGCGACTTTTTTTTAAATTGCAAACAATCCAACTGTCTGTCTGGTTAAAAAGTATATTCAAATGCGCCTCATATTCTCATGATACACGTCGCAATTGGGGATAACTTCCCACCAATATTAGTTCTATGACACACTTTGTTGAAAAGTATCCTCATTCTGTAAACACATTTCATATTCTATGCAAACGGACCATATGTATTAGATGCGCAACTAAATTCTCGCTGCTTTTTTTGTTATAAAAATTCAACTTCATTATGAAAACATGTTTACAAGTGGTTAGCTGAAAGTATTGCCATCACTAGGTACTATTGTTTCCCATCTTTCTGGCAAAGCTCGAATTCCATCATGGTAAAACTGTTCATCTTTTGAGGCTGTCCGCGAATCTAGCCATTCCTTGATGTCGCCATATGAGTGGAATTGCTGATCAGCCAGATCGTGTGCTATCGAATGTAACGAGTGATAATTGTTCGGCGCATTATCTGAAGAACGTGGCGGATGGGGTAAGGCTTCCCATTTCAGTTTTTCCAGGTAGGTTCTAACGGGCTTGGCCACCTGCGATATTGAGATATTCGATGTCTCATATAAAGATACTAAACAACATGGCGTGATCGCTATTTTTGAAACAGCTGGCACCATCTATACGTCAGGTCGTAGATGCGGCGTATCTAAGAGTCAGTTAGTTTTTTCCTGAATTTCAAGTATATGAGTTTCAAGTAGCAAATATTAAACCTCTCGATCTAATACGTATACTCGTAGATCATAAGTGCTTGCAAAAACATTTGAACACCCAAGTTCGCCATCATTGGAAAAATCATGACTATTTGGAGTAGTAAAAAAGAGGCAAATTCCCCTGCATCCCATGAATGGGATATGGGAGAGCTGTTGACATTCAGTGAGCTTATATGCGTTCTATTTTTAAACTCGCTCAATGAGTATTTAGAGTAATAAATTAACTACAAAAATTGCCTACATATCGTATAACATATACGCAATTTAAAGTATTTAAATAGTATTGGAAAAGTTTGATGGATTTATTACGAAACTTTGTAGACATCAGAAATCACGAGGGCAACACAAATTTTTTCTCTAAAATGATCTCAAGCTCGTCTCACATTAGTCTAAATGCTTTACATTCGTGCCAACTTTTTACATGAAATAATAAATAACAACCAAAAAATGTCTTTTTCAACATAAATTAAAAGAAACTCGAGCGTGTACATTTTATGTTACTTTCCAAAGTCTTAAACGGTTCTTTTAAATAATTTGATTTCTAATTTTTCACAGTCACCGGGTTATCTTTTATACAACAGCGTCATTCGTACGAATAATCTTTATGCAAATTAAATCCATTTCCCTTATCTCATAAAGCATTTCCCTCCAGGGCATATAACTTTCGTGCATTAAGACCGGTATCAGCAAAATAGCGACAATGCAACACAAATTTACAATTTATAGTCAAAATCGAATTTGAATATACATCAATGCGCGCATATTTGCTTAAGTATTCACCGTATGGAATTTGTGCTCCCTCCAATACATGCAAATACCAGCAGTTTCAAAAGAGATGTTCGAGGCCACACATATGCACGCAAAAGGGACAACCACCACTGCCGCCACCACTTCCACCACACATACGTAGGAAGTACTTAAATGCATTACAAGAAAATGCTGTCTCCTGAACAACCAGACACAGGCACGCACCACAGCACCATATGCGATATGCTGGTTGGCGCGGTAGTGGTGCATAGGAAACTGACATACATGGAAACGGATATAAAATGTCTTTTTAAAAAGGTCTGTGTGTTCAAGTTGTACAAGTTGTATAGAGGCGACGGAGCACAGGGAGCCGCAATTTGCCATCACACATTTGGAAAATCGAAAACGGATTTGTATGTGCAACAGATACTATTTGCCATCGCTCCTGGCTGGAACGACGCTGTGTATTCCGTAAACCAATGAAGCAATTTAAATTAAATCGGGTAGTCCACATACAGTGCCAGCCAAAGCATTCGTATCATATAGAGAAATCGTATTTAACAACTTCCTTCCCCACCAAATTGTAGACAGAAGAGAAATGTTTTCTTTGTTTTCGACAGTTCACATTGTCTTTGGCACGAGAACGTAAAGGAAAGGATTTATTTCTTTCTTTGTTAAAGTATTGAACAGCCATTGAGACTTTTATAAGAATTGTTAAGAGATTGTCAGTTTTCGACTGAGGTATTTGTGTTTAATGTGCGAGGATGGCATGTAAAGTTTTGACTTTTTAATCACAGACAGGTTATAAAGATTTCTATGCTCTTTAGCAAATAGAAATTACCAATACCGCCACGACGTATTAAAGATGGACCTATATTAAGTTCAGACTCAAATTTGTTTTGAATCATGCGTTTTTTTGATAGAGTTCAATTGCTGTTCAAATAAGTAAGACAGATTTTCTTGGACACCGTTGTATTTCCATGATCGTGTTCAAAACATCAATTGATGAGTTTGACATTTTGAATTTCAATTGACATTTTTCTAGTCTCAAATGGAAAATTCTAATTTCTGTTGGTACTTTTCAATTTCCAAATAAAAAAATTCAATTTAAATTGCTGCATTTTGAATTACAAGTGTAAATTTGCATTTGTATTTGATGTTTTTTGAAATTGAATTGGGATTTCTGACTTTGAAAAACAGTTTTCGAAATGCAACTGTATTGAACTTCAGAAGGAAATTGCGTGTTATTTTACATTTCTCAAGTTTTATGTTTATTTTATTGTTTATTATTCTTATTTATTTTAATATTATTTATATTGTGAGGTGCAATGCTTGAACAAACGTTAGCATTTTTAGCTAAGGGGGGAAGGGTCTACTGGTATCAGCGTTTGGAGAGAGTTTGATGATAATGGTTGACGTGGTTTCCAATCGATCTTCAGCGAAATTGCGGTTGTTATAAAAATTTCATCAGTTGGCGGTAGGGGGGTAGGTGTAGAAATTGAGTAATCTCTCGTACAACGAGAAATTGTATTAGAGTTTAGGTAGGAAGAGAAAGCCAGAAGTTAAACCCCAAAGGATTAGAATTAGTGAAGAGACCTTTAATGCTCACAGGCTATACCTTACCATAAAATACTTATGAAATGATTGATAAACAACGGAAGTTCTGTTCACGTCATAATAGGTAATCTTAATGTAGAATTCGAGATGAGGGTAGAAAATGACTAGTCGCTTTGATGTGATGCAAATTTAAATTTATTTTACAATTTATCTCTTTATAATGCACGATATGTAATAGGTAATATGTAGTACGTAATAGGTAATGGGTAATGGGTAATAGGTAATAGTTAATAGGTAATAGGTATTAGATAATAGGTAATAGGTAAAAGGTAATAGGTAATACGTAATAGGTAATAGGTAATAGGTAATAGGTAATAGGTAATAAGTAATAGGTAATAGGTAATATGTAATAGGTAATGGGTAATGGGTAATAGGTAATAGATAATAAGTAATAGGTAATGGGTAATACGTAATAGATAATAGATAATAGGTAATAGGTAATACGTAATAGTTAATAGGTAATATGTAATAGGTAATAGGTAATACGTAATAGATAATAGGTAATGGGTAATGGGTAATGGGTAATAGGTAACAGATAATAAGTAATAGGTAATAGGTAATACGTAATAGATAATACGTAATAGGTAATTGGTAATAGGTAATTGGTAATAGGTTATAGGTAATAGGTTATAGGTAATATGTAGTAGGTAATAGGTAATGGGTAATGGGTAATAGGTAGTAGGTAATAGGTAATGGGTAATGGGTAATAGGTAATAGGTAATACGTAACAGGTAATAGGTAATAGGTAGTGGGTAATAGGTGATAGGTAATAGGTATTAGGTAATAGGTAGTAGGTAATAGATAATAGGTAATAGGTAATAGGTTGTAGGTAATAGGTAATAGGTAATAGGTAAAAAGTAACAAGTACATTTTATAGCATAGTTAAACAAAGGCAACTCTCGATTGCATACGTACTGTACATTGATTTTCAATTCAAATGCAGTATATTTTTGAAGTACAAATAGAGTATTAAGTAATTTATTTTTAAATTGTTATAAGTAAGTATAAACGATGCAAGTTTCTACATTAACCCCCTTTACATCTACCATATTTGAGTGGCGACATTGAGCCGATATAATGTTTCATATAAAGTTTTATCCTCTCACTTATTTCCCCCAATAAATTGTTAGCACTACCCTCGTTTGCAGAATATTAGACATGCCCGTAAGTTAAGAAAAGTTTTATATCTTCAAGCTATGCAAAATCTATTTGTAGAGATTCAATTTGAAAAAGTTCAAGTTTAACACAAAATGTTTCAACAAAACGAAGTGAATTCGAAAAACAACAATTCCACGAATCTTTTCTGGCAAATTTGTATAAAAGTTATGTAGATTTAAAGCGAACATAACATTATATACATATAAAATCTTGAACATTATGTTAAGACTTTTATGTGGTTTCATTCGCTAAGGCGGCTTTAATTTCTGCTTCCTCATACCGAGTACGATTTCATTCTATTTAATATTTATTGTTCTTAAATCTTCGGTAAGGAATATTGATTTAAACATAAATCTACTTAAGCCTCTGTTTCTATGGCGAACTTGTTGAAGAGTATTGAAATATTTGCAAAATTAATTTCTTCTTAATAGAAACTTGAATTTAATCATTTAAGCTACCAATTTCACAAACACCGACCGACATTGCCAACAAAGCAAATAAAACTGGGTGTATTGTGAATGTTTTGTGATATAAAATCCTTGAAGTATTCCAGAAAACCCCTGTTTAAGAAGCTCCATACATTCTTATATGTATACGTATGGTATGTATGTGTGTGTACGAGTATATACATCAAACGAAATACTAACTAAGGAAATCCCTTAGAATTTCACGCTGATTTTCATAACGTCAACACAAGCAAATAACAACAACAAAGATTTATAGCATGAAAATAGTTTCCAAGACTATCACCATTGAACCACATTTTCCGTCTTTCAACCGCTGGCTCAGCTACAACCTTCAACAACTTTGCCACAATGGGTAGGAATCGAATACCATCTGTAGCAGCCAACCTCGATGTAGCAGTAACGAAAATAAATCCAGACACAAATTCCGCACAATGATTTCAGGAAGAGGGAGCGGCTGACATAGTTTGGACGAAATACAGTGATTTGGAAAAGCTTATTGCGGACTAAATCAAAATGCCGCAATTTTCCTAATATTTTCGTGATATTATGACTGTTCACATGTAGCCTATTCAAGATACAAAAGAAATCCCTTATCCTAACATACATATATTTGTACCTGCTTCTTACGCGGAACATCTATTTGGAGTAGTATCTAAATTTGATATAATTGATAGGCTGTAAAGACTTCGCACCAAGACTATCTCTATCTTTGGTGGCGAACAGGGTGACTATTACGTTATTCTATTAGCAAGATAAATATCCAGCAAATTAAATGCATCCAAAGAAGCAACCACTCGTAACATTTTGTGATGAAGAAATAGTGAAAAATTGCGTAATCATCAACCAAATTAACATAAGGTTGTCATAAACGGGGAACATTATTTTGTGATGCCTCTTTTCTACAATATTCATGAGCGATGTAGATGTGATGCAAATTCAAATCTTAGGTTACAATGTTTCATTATTCAAAACAATTGATTTTTTTTTGGTCAGCATAAAGTTGCATTGAAAAGCATTTTCTCAATATAAATAATTGCATTAAAATTGCTTTTGAAAAAGCATTCTTAAGGGTTGCTTTTGTTACCAAAACTGCCCGAAGATTTCGTAAAAAACCAGTAGTCAGGCACAGAACTGGAAAAGCATCTATTATTCCGCATGCAGCATAATATGTTCCATAGGATCGAAGCTTACACACCTTCTAACATTAACTACAGTCCACAATATTAACGATATAGAAATGTATGCATTTTATTTAATGTCTAAATTTTCTAGTTTTTACAAATTGAATGACAAATTTAATATGTCGGTCGTCATATAAGAGAGGATAAACAAATGTTTTTCCAAAAACTTTAAATGGAGCTTCCTTAACCCAACTATTAGAAATCACGTCTTCGGAATTTATTATGTCACCTAAGTCATATATTTTTTCAGTATTTGATATTAAGATGTTTTGCTTTAGTTATTAAGAATTTAAAATAGGAATCGAATCAGTGTTTTCAAGAACTTCATTACCGTAACTTTGCAAGTAGCTTAAAAGTTCTTCGCTTGGAAACAGTATATATGCATACATTGTATCCTTAAAACTAATGAAAATGTGATTCTTATTGAATGGCTTCTACTATTTTTGTTGCTGGGTAGTTTTATCGTCCGAGACATAGCAAGAATGTTGACAACCGTAGTCCTGGACGGTTTGAGCTATCGCCCAAGAGGAAAATTGAATAAAAATAGGTTCAAAAAATCTAATAGAGAAATACTCTTAAAACAATGTAATAACAAAATCAAAATAATAATAATAATCAGTTTTTGGAATCCAGAAGTTCGGATTCGGTAGTTCGGATTTGGATAGGATCCGATGAATCTAATATGGGTTTAACACAGAGAAGATGTTGTTGCAGACTGTCAGTGCTTTAGAAGCAATGTTCGAGAAATGACGACGATTAGAATTTTGTAAATAACTTAGCATAAATTGGATCTAATATCATAAAACCTCTGAAAAGTTCCATGTTATTAGCATTATTATGGCAGTCGCGAACGAACTTCTGTATAAGGAGATATCATTCACTTCAAATGAATCTTTTTTAAATCAAACATTTTTGAAAGCAACGAAAAAGTGGTTAGTCTAAGATTTCTTGGGCCGGTATTTATTGGTGCCATCCTACTCTTAGAGCTCATGGCTAATATAATGGCGACACTTTTCGTTAACAGTAATGCATCCACATATTCTACGGTGTATTTTTCTTTAAAAGAATTTTGGGGCAGACTCATCCAGTTGTGTTATAACTTGTGATTTTGCAGCAAAACAGATGAAAGTGGTGTATTTTGTAGTTGAATTTCTGTTTATCGAAAGACAGCTTTGTCATGAAGTCGTATGCTTAACAACATTTTCAAAATTTTCTAAGTTGACACCATTTATTGTGGTCACTCCAAACGGATAAATTTTTCGTTCGCGGAAATAACTTTCCAGCAAAAAAAGTCATTCTATAAGGATTCTCTTTTTATAGCTTCCATAGAGGCTGTATGAGCATACATATTTTTCGCCTCTCGGAAAGTTTTTTCAAAGAGACGGGTTAATTCGAGGTATTAACGACTGTCGTTATAAGAATAGTTAACATTTTTAGGAATTTGTTTTTTTTTTGCTTCTGATGCAGAAACCTAACATGTATTTCAAATTGTTGTTCGTTAATACTTGACTGAATTTGTTATGTAAATTCTTATTAAAAGAAGAAAATTGTCATGAACATTTTCTAAAGAGTTTTCACTACTTTAGAGAATCTAGTGTAAAGATAGTGAAGAGGTGTCATGAATGTCATCATCCCTCCTATGACAAGCCCATGTTAAATTTATCGATGATTATTACGATCATTTTCCTGGGTACTCTTTTATACTGGGTTTACTTCTTCTTCTTTTACAGCCTACAGCCAACTTTTGCTAACTGCCTTTTAAATCCATCGCAATATGTAAATTTTGTATTATTATATAATTTCTCAGTTAAACTGTGGAATAACGTGCCAAAGTCGCTCATCAGTTATGAGTACAAATCAAGATATATGTCTTTGCCTGTAACAGCTGTATGATATGGCGAAATGTTTGCATTTTTTCTTACATTTTGCGAAGACATTCGCTAATCCAGTCACTTTTTATATAAAGAGTACAAATATTCAATAAATCATTATCCTTATAATAATCGCGTTAAGTTACAATTGGATGTCCAATTCCATTTTACCATTTTTATTTGTATCTTTATTTATGATATCATGAAGCGCCTTGTAAAAATTTGTGAGTAGACGTGACATGCTAGGTTGACGCTTCATGGAAAGCCCCAAAATAGAAATTTGTTAAATGAAAAAGATCAAAATTGCAGTAGTGTAAGTTATCAAAATAAGTAATGGCTGAACCTCAAAGAGTGCCTAAAAAGCAGACCAAAAGTTAATAGTCTGTTCTTCTATAGGCGGTTAAAAAATATTGTGTAATCGTTAATGCATCTGGAACTGAAGCTAAAGAAAATGAATCCAGCAGCAATTGCAGACAATACGAAATGCTTAATCCATAGTTTTGGACTCATTGATTATTTTTGGAAACACTTCAATATGTCTTCTATAAATAATACCTTTGTCTACATAAAAATATTGAATTTTCTGACATATATAAGGTACAGTACGAAAGAAATCCTTTATTTCTGCCTAATATTGAGCCGTATTTTGTTTTGTTCGACAACCTGTTGCCTTTTTGAAGCTAATTTTCTCTTTGCTTGTGTTGATTTTTAATGCACTTTCTATCAGTACTGAGTCAAGTAATCAGAAAACTATTTGTGTAGTCTTTTTTTTAAATATGAAATCGTATCTCCCCAACGCCATCTAGCGCTACCAAATTGAACTTATGGAACGCGACGTGCAGGTTACTAAAGTCAACTATTTGGAAAAATAATGGTTTCGTTTTTACTATATCCTGTATTTTAAAAATTGTTAATGAATGCCATCACCTTGAATCGCCATCGAATCACTGTTTCTGAGTATTTATGAATGTGATGGCAGACAATGATGTGGAAACTACACACCTGATAATCCATTGAATCAGGAATGTGTACTACACAAGAAGAAGCTTTTGTTAATGTGCAATCCGCTTTAAGGTTCCTGACATTGACGTAAGTAGAAACTGAATGGTTGAATGGCAGCAGTTGGGCTTTAGTGAGGCTTATTACGAAAGGTCACCTAAGGGCAAGCATATGAATGGCTGATAGGGGGCGTCATTTTAATTAGCCACAGACTACTGGAATAGTGACAATACAGGAATACACTCCCCTTATGTGTGAGAAGTTAAACACAGACTTACGAAAGACATTAGATTTGCTTCAAATTTTCCTCGCAGGAAACGAAAGAGACAGGGGAACACTTGCTTTTGTTGCTTCGAGGGCACCACGAACAGTGATGCATAACAGATGGCGCTCTTTAATATCTCTAAAGGGACACAGAGGGGAACAAGAAGTGTTTGTCTTCTTAAATCATTTTAATGTTATGCTATTTGACCTTGTTATTGAGTGGCTAAATTTATGCAGCTGTTTAACAATGTGATTATCATCGTCGTCATAACATCATATTGCTGTTCCTCGGCACTTGACGTTTTGTTTTCACTTCAATACATTTTCAAGAGCCCGTCATCAGCAGCAGCACCATCATCGTCATCATCATCATTCTACCGCGTCAGTCCTCATAAATATTTTCAGTCTTTTTTTTTCCAAAATTTTACTTTCATTGCTTTTCGTAATAAATAAAAAAAAAGAGAAAAACACTTAGCCTAATGGCCATATTGTACTAGCATGCGTTGAATTGGTAACACAATAAAAGAAATGAAAATCCTGAATAATATTAACCATGATATGGTGGCATTTTGTGTCGGCGGTGGTGAGAGATTGAGTTTGCTGCCAGCCGGTGTGGCAGTAACCTCATTATTTATACTCCAATAGGGCAGAAGCGTTGTGGAAGTTCATCCATCTGTTGGCCTTCGTGCATATAGTGAGCTCATAGGGCTAATGTATTTTTCAAAATTGAGAGAATGTCCTCTGGTTTAAAAAATGCTGCTATACTGGATGCCAGGTTAACATTTATCTTTGGGTTTGTTACCGTGTGTTAGCTATCTGTTATTATAATCTGAATTGTTGAATATTTGCTATAAAGCTAGTTTGTTATGCGCATAATAAGCTGTAAAGTACTTAAGAGGATATTAAATTAAAATGCCAGGTACAGAGTCTTCTCAAGTGGTACGGAAAGGAATTATTCTGCGAATAAACGTAGGCATATTAACACACACAAACGTAATGTCTTTCGATTACGTTTTAGATAAGACAGGAAAACGTCGGGTTAAGATGGCTTAATATTAAGGGTTAACGATTGTGTGAACTCACAGTAAAACTTTGTACTCTGCGAGATGAGGAGGCAAATTAGACCTTGCGCGTCAGGCCATTAAGCAACTTGCTTTGCGATGACCAGTAGAAGATTGGAAGGAACATTTACCAACTGAATTTTTGAACCGTATCCAATCTTTAGATAAATTTTTCATATTTGGTACAGTGGGATAAAAATATCCAAGGACAACTTTTTGAAGAGATAACAAAATGCAATTTTACAAACAATTACTTTGATTATAGGCTGTAGTTTGTTGTACCCTACACCACATATACTACCCCAAAAATATGATAAATTGACAAAAGGAAAATTACATATATCGGCTTAGAATAAAACCTGTCTCTTCATGTAGGCTGTTAAACTCTGATGAATGTGAATTCCATTGAAAATTTCGCATTACGATCAGTCTTTTCATGTACATATGTGCGATACAAAAGCTTATCGCTGGGTATTTAAAATTCACGCTGGACTTGTCTTTTGCCTTTTGTGCGGTGATATGTTGTTGCTGAAAAACAAATTTTCAAAGGCATTTACAAATTTTGATTGTTTTTTAAATTGAAAATTTCTAAATGGCTTTAAAAATTCCTGATAGCCTGGTGTCTGAAAATGCAGAAAAAGTTATTAGAAGCAATTTTACGTCTCACAATTTTAATTCAGGTCTATATTCTGCCGAGAAATTATAATAACGTCAAGTTTCAGTTCTAATTACTATTACATAAAATAGGTGTCTTGCTTTGAGCCTTCGAATCAAAAGATATATTTCAAAAAATTAATCGAAACTGAAAGTTTGTTTCAAATATGAATAAAAATCAAACTGCTGCTGTAGTTTGAAATAAAATTAAAAAATTCAAGTCGGAATTAAATTGAACTTTTAACAGGATCCCTGACATATACTCACCAAAAAGAAAGCATCAAAAAAGGCCGTTATGACCACTACTGGGTTCCAAAAAGTGGTTCAAATTTCGAAACAATTATTCTATTGTTGTAGAAGGAATGTTATTCTTTTGTGTTAACATTTCAGTACTTTTGAAGCGATTTGAAAATGCGATTTTATGATAAATATGTAGCAAATTTATAAAAATATTTAAGGCTTTCAAAGTTATCAGCATTATTTTGTAGTCCCAATTATAAACCATCACCCAGGGAATCATCTCTGAGTCAACAAATTTCGAATCAATGAAAAAGTCATTACCTGAGAACTATGTATAGTACTTCAGAGATTTGTAGTGAGTCAACTAGTGGTACTCATAATAATTAAAATAAGATAAAATTGAATCTGTTTCCAATATTTGTTCTACAAGGGTGGCCACAATGCTAGCCGAACTGACGTATAGATTAGTGCCAGTAGTTTGAAAAAAATTATTTTAGTGAAAAGTGGCAACCTTATAAAACATATGTTTTAAGTTTCAAGGTATTTTTATTTAAGTCAACAAAAGTAAATGATCTCATTCAATTTGTAAACTCGAAAAAATTGGTCTCCGTTGTGTAATTCAATAATTCCATTTAAAAATTTTAGTCCAACCAATATTAAGGCCGAGCTAAATTCTTCTCTGGAGGGGAAATGTTGGAGCTGCCAAACTGAACACCATTGGGGTCCACCAGTTGTGGCGTCCACGCCGGACACGGTTAAGAAAATCCACAAAATGTTATTGGATGATCGTTGGCTGAAGATGAGAAGGCTGTGCAGAAGATGGGTGCCGCGCTTGCTTTCAATAGATCATCATAGTGAAGATGTTTCAGTAGAGTGTTTGGCGATGTTTCATCGCAATAAAACCCAAGTTCTGCGTCGATTTATAACCATGAATAAGACATGGATCCATCGCTTCACACCTGAGACAAAGGAACAGGCGAGGCGGTGGACTGGAATGGAAATGAAGACGGTTCCTTCTGCAATTTTGGTCACCAAACGTTGGTGAGTGGACTTAGGCTGGCCCCCACGTCGGCAAAAATTCTACTTTTTCATAGTTGTTTTGATGGTTTTGATAGTTGCACATGCTGTTGAATCATTGAACTTGATATGAAGATTTGATATCAGTGACTAAGTAGTAAATAACAGGTTTGGCAGACACCGTCAAAAAAAAACATATACAACAGAGACTGACAACATACACATTGGCATTGAGCTCTCCTGGGAAATATACAACTGCCTATAAATGTCACATTTTCACTAATCTTATTCAATATTTTCATTTGAAAGTTCTCAGTCTAACCAGTATTAAAGCCGAGCTAGATTTTAGTGCGGGGGAGTCTTCTCCTTCATTTGTGAGTGTAAAATATTGGGTAGCAGAGTTTGAACGAAGCCGTACGAGCTGCCGAGAGGTATTTAGGTGTCCACGCCAGAAAGGGTTAAGAAAATCCACAAAAAGCGTGAGCTATCTAAAATGATAGGCATTTCAAAACGTGTTACACATTATATACATATTGATCAAAGAATTGAAGATGAGAAAGCTGTGCGCCAGATGGCTACCGTGCTTGCTTCCAATAGAGCCAAAAACAGCGTCGTGAAGATGTTTCAGTGGAGTGTTTGGCGATGTTTCATATCAATAAAGGCAAATTTTTGCGTCGATTTATAATCATGGATGAAACATGGGTCCACCACTTCAAACCTGAGTCAGAGGAGCAATCAAAGCAGTGGACTGGGACGAAAGAATCGTGTCCAAAGAAGGCGAAGACGGTTCCTTCTGCAGGCAAGGCAAGACCGTGGCGTCTATTTTTTGTATATTTGCATGAGTTTAATTTCTAGCAGGCGGATTTTGACTTAAAATATCGATAAATGGTTTTAGAATGTTGAAATAGTTTGTTTTTCCTAATCAAATAATAGGGTTAACTATTTAGTGGTTTCAAAACCGCAGATCTGGCAAGGTTGCTAGCTGTTAAATAAATACCTGCCATCTGATATATTATTTATTTTGTAAAAATTTTACCATTTACTGGTATGGATCGTATAACAACCGAAGAAAGCGTAGTTAAAACTTATTACAAAAGTAGTGAATCAGACGTGGGCTTTCAATCGAACAAAATATTCTGCAGCTATGAAGCTCATTTCTCATTCGGCGGTTACGTCACCAGGCAATATTTGTCATATATGAGGCTCGGAGAACCTAGATGTGCTTTTGAAAAAAAGCCATTGCATCCGGATTGCTAACGACTGTTTGGTGCACATTATGGTCTGGAGGTCATTGGGCTATATTTTTTCAAAAATGACGCTGGAGGAACCTCACAAGTATTCAGTGTTGCAACCAATATAGAGGTTGACATTGTATTTCGTATATAATGGCAAGGTTCAGGCATTATAATGAAAAAAAAAAGTTTCGTGAAATCATTGCTTTATGGCTATTTTATCTGACTTTACTTGTGAAAAAGAAAAGTTTATAATCCTATACTTAATGAAGATGTGGATTTTTCTTGTAACGTACTTTGCCAATTTTTTTGTTCATTGGTTTATTTTTTCCTTTTTCAACAATCTAGCCCTTACTGACTCTAACGTCTAATGTATCTCAATAACTGACTAGAGAACTTTCACATCAGTCATCGACTCCAACCAGACTGTCATGACGCTCATACGTTCTACTTGTCTCATATTAGTCCACATTACGCTATTGTTTTAGTGAAGGTTTACCAAGTCGAATATTTTCATTAACTTCACACAATATTAAAATTTGCCCAAATATTCTGTGGATTTGTAGGCAACAGCTAACCTGTCAAGTTATAAACTGGCTTAAATAAATCGATGACTGCGGCATTGATATGATGCCCGACATGTCTAGAACGTCTGATTCTGTCTGTATCAGGTTAGTGGCTTTGGAAAATTATCAGCCCTCATGAGTATTTTGGGTGTCATTTAAAAACGGATTTATAAACAGCGCACAGTTTAGTTTCATTGTCACATAGTGATGTTTATGAAAACAAAATAAATGCCAGATATTCAACAGCAAAACCGCGTTATTACTACTGCACCTTCACACCCGGCGACCAACTCAGTGAGGGGGTGGGGGTGCTCTGACAACATGTTTAGCTGCAACAAGCACTATTGTCCGACATTGGCACTTACCACTAACTACATTACCTTATGCGATGGTGTCAACAACATTGTTTGACCATAGCCGCCTTCATGTCACACACCCTCGGCATGTACTACATACGTAAGGGGCTTGACGGTGCGTAGTTAAAAAAGGCTTACAATCAACGGTGTGCATTCATTGCTGCCTTTGTCGGTTTGGCCGATGCTGGCCTTTTGTTGATGACCAGACCGCAAAAACACGTGCAAACAATTGCCGAATAACCATTCTCAGTTGCTGCCGCACACACATGTACGAGTTTATGGAGACTCACGCAATCTTCCACGATCACACGCATCTAGGCCACATAGTTTGTTAAACTGATTGGCCGTTATAGCACTAACAGTCAACACCATTTATGCCCCTGTTAGA
The DNA here is from genome assembly GCA_019455685.1 of Philornis downsi. Lineage (NCBI taxonomy): Eukaryota > Metazoa > Arthropoda > Insecta > Diptera > Muscidae > Philornis > Philornis downsi. The sequence goes on along the minus strand of JAHXMU010000039.1, from coordinate 548,260 downwards.
CCGCATCCAATGTTCCACACGCTGTTGGCGCATCTGTTGTTACTGGGAGGGGGCAGCGACAACAGCAGCGGCCGAGTTTTTACACCGATTTCTAGTGCATAGCAGGTGGTCTTGCTGTAATGTGGTTTTAATTATTGTCCTGAGAGATAATCATCCACAAAAAGCAGTATCACTCACCAACTTCCCAGAATATGTTCAATTGTCGGTTTTGCGTTGCTTTTGGCACTAAAATTACCAACTTTGTGGTTCAATTGTTCGATAGATCAAAGTCTATATGCAAAGTGCGGTAGTTATTCAATTACGGTCGATTCCATGTATTTGGCATGTGGCAACATCCACTGCAGGAAAATGCAAAGAGAACAAATTTGCTTTGGAATTCGAACCATAATGCCACTAACATAATGTGCATCCCTTGTGTCAACTGTGTACAGGACTTATTTGTTAGACAAGAGGGTTACAAGAGGTTGTATTAAGCAGTAATTTTATTTCATGACTAAAGTATTAGTTTGATAATTTAAAAAGTTGACACCAACGGTAATTCACAGTGGTTAAAATGATCAATTAGATTATATGTAAATTTCTCAAGCAATCATACTGAAATAAATGAACAAACTACCGAATATAGAAATTTCAAACAAAGGGGTGGAACTGACTCACACTTGAACTCCTCCAATATCCTTGCTCCCAACCTGACAAATAAACTACATATACAGTCAGATAAACTGACTTATACGTAAACTCATCCTCATAAAGAATGTAAAAGGTTGACAGCAACGGTAATGCACAGTGGTTGAAATGATCAGTCAACTCATATGTAAATTTCTCAAGCAATCATAATGAAATAATTGAATAAACTACCAAATATAGAAATTTCAGAAAAGGGGAACTGACTCGCACTTAAACTCCTCCAATATCCTTTCTCCCAACCTGACAAATAAACTACAGTCAGATGAACTGACTTTCACACAACTTCAGCCAATACCTTTGCCATCTAAATCCGGCGGTTTGTACACAAGCTTTTGTATTAATGCGATGGTACAAAAATAATAATTTTATCAATGGATTGATCAAAGAGAATGTTATCTATACACATAATTGATAAATTGAATAGGATAATATATTTTCCAACAGAAAAGCGAGGGCAGTCACAGAACTAGCCGACCTGACGTATAGATGTGCCAGGTGCGAGTAGTTTGAAAAAATTATTTTTCTGAAAATTGACAACCTTATAAAACATATGCTTTTAGTTTCAAAGCGCCACGCTGCTTAGTATTTTATTTGAATCATCAAAAGTAAACGATCTCAGTGAATTTGTAAGCATGGAAAAAATTAGTCACCGTTATGTAATTTAATATTTCTATTTGAAAGGTCTCAGTCCAACCAAAATTAGAGATTCTACTATGGGGGAGTCTGCTCCTTCGTTTTCGACTGTAAAATATTAGGTAGCAGAGTTTAAACGAGGCCGTACGAGCTAACAAGACTAACACCGTAATGGTCGACCGATATAGGTGTCTACGCCAAATATGGCTAAGAAAATCCGCAAAATTGTATTGGATGATCGTCGACTGAAGGCGCTTGAGCTAGCCGAAATTATAGGCATTTCAAAATATGATATACATCGTATATTTACCGAAGGTTTGAAGATGAGAAAGCTGTGCGCAAGATGGGTGCCGTGATTTTTTCAGTAGAGCAATAACAGCGTCGTGAATATGTTTCAGTAGAGTGTTCGGCGATGTTTCACCGCAATAAAGCCGAATTTTTGCGCTGATTTATAACCATAGGTCTACCACTTCACACCCAAGACAGACGACCAGTCAAAGCAGTGGACTGGAATGGGAGAATCGTGTCCAAAGAAAGCGAAGACGGTTCCATCTGCAGGCAAGATTATGGCGTCTGTTTTTGGCATGCTCTTGGGACTAATTTGATTAATTATCTCCAGAAAGGAAAAATCATCAACAGCGAATATTATGCTAATTTATTGCAGTGCTTAAGTAATGAAATTATGGGAAGAGGCCGCGTTTGGCGAAAAAGTAAGTGTTGTTTCATCAAGACAACACCCCAATTCACACATCCACTATTGCGATCGCAAAAATAAATTAATTAAAATTTGAGTTGCTTCATCACACATCTTATTCGCCGGATTTAGCTCCCTCGGACTATTTTCTGTTTCCGAATTTGAAAAAGTGGCTCGGTGGCCAAAGATTCACCAACAGTGAAGAGGTGGAGTCTTTGGTTGATGGCTAGATTAAGTAGTTTGACTGTTCTTACTATAAACAGGGTATAGAAGCTATTGAATGTCGCTGGAAAAAGTGTATCTAGCTAAAGGGAATAAGAAAACGATTCCCAACTTCTTTGTGTCTTTTTTGTTAGGTCGGCTAGCCTCTGGGGCCGCCTTTATACACCATAGATTTGTCAGTAGGGGAATGCCCTAGACAGCATGCTTACTGCAAGGGTAAGACCACTGAGACTACCCCACACGTCTATGTTGGGTTCATCGAAGGTTCACTCGCCGTCAAGGAGTATATTTTGATATAGAAGGAGCATTCAATAACGTTTCTCCCGATACGATAGTCGCAGCACTATCAAACCTGGGAGGCTTGTGGTCGATTTTCTTACAAAAAGACGTATCGGGACTAAATTGTGGTCGTCGGACCTAAACAGATTTGTCAGTAGAGGAACACCACAAGTTGGTGTTCTATCCCCCCTACTATAACACATCGCTTTGAACAGCACTCTGTTCTCTTTGGAGGAGGCTGGTGTCAATTTTGTTGCATACGCAGATGATGTGGCAATAGCAATTCAGAAGTTTTTGAGAACACTCAGAGACATCCTTCAAGGGGCCTTTATCACTGTGACGAAATGGGCGTGGAATAAATCCAAACAAAACCGAGGTGGTTCTATTCACCAGGAGATACAACATACACCTGTAGATCCTATCTCCCTGGGAGGTACTGAAATTCCTTTCGCGGACTGTGCAAAATAACTTGGTATGACATTGGATAAGAAGCTGAATTTCAAACTTAACAGGACGGACGGAAAAGGTCACAGTGGCGCTATATGCCTACATGAGAGCCATAGGGAAACAATGGGGGCTAAAGCCTCGCATTGTTCACTGGTTATATACTGCAGTAGTAAGACCGATAATATTGTATGGAGTTATCGTTTGGTGGAAGGTTCTTGAGAGGTCAACATACTGTAGGGTACTGGACAAAAGGTCCAAGGGATGACTAGTTTGTACATCAATGGTGCGCTTCGCACCACCACATCCGATGCACGAAATGTAATTTTGCATTTACTACCCCTGGATATAATCAGCATGTAAACTGCCGCAGCTATGGCAGTAAAACTAAAAGAGCTATCACAGTGGTCAAAAAGTGGTTACGGTACAGAGTAATCCCTCTCCCTCCCATTATGCCTGTCATAACAGGTATCATAGACTACACTCTGGCTGAGCCAGAGGTGCAAGAAGTACCACATACTTATGTATATTAGATAGAGATACGTGGAAATGTAGAACTCCTGCTGCAAAACTTTATGTCGATTCCTACACTGACGGCAAAAATTAAATATTGAAGTAGGTTTTGGGGTTTACTCCAAAAACCTATGCCTAAGTAAAGCAAGAAGACTACTTGATCAATGTAGTGCTTATCAGGCCCAAATTGTGGCCGTTAAGGAAGTGGCAGAATGGCTGATATATAACGTCTTCACCACGTTGAGGATTATCATATTCTCTGAAAATTAAAGTGCCATTAAATCCCTGTCTTCTTGAGCTTAACATGCCGTAGATCTCTTAATGATATGGTTGTATTTCAACCTTCATCTTATGTGGGTGCCGAGCCACAGGGACACACCAGGGAACTGCAGAGGAGGCGAGCTGGCAAGGCTGGGAACAACAACCTTACAGACTCCAGTCAAGTTGGAGTCCGTGTCATGCCTCTAGCAATTTGTAATATCCTACTGCGAGATAGAGTGTATTTTGCAGCAAATGGGAGATGGGCGTCTGTCCGGGGATGTAATCCATCTGAACAGATGTGGCCTCGCCTAGATATTAAGCGTTCACACAAACTCCTGTCCCTATCCAGACTCGACGTCTCATTACATATGCCTGTCTGATTGGGAGACATGCAATGAGACTAAAGGTTGCGACTAGCCACTTCTGCAGGAGCTGTAGGGATGAAGAGGAGGAGAAGTTCATAGAACGCCTTCTCGCGGGGATCAACAATATAGATATTGTCTGACTTAAGAGCTGCTTGAGCCGCTCAGGATGTTTCAACGCGGGAAACCAGCGACATCTGTATGCCTAGTTTCCGTGGTATCACAATGGACTATACAGTCTATGTAAGTCTGTCTATTCAGACTGCTACACTGACCTAGCCTAACCTAACTTATGAACCACACTGACTGACGCTCCCTCCTTTCGCTCATTTGTAAACCTCATCAGTTGCTTTCATGTCGATGACAGGTTTGAACACTTTTTTCGCATTACCGCAGTAAACATCCTATAAAATGGTGTTGATATAATTTGTTTTGCTAGTGGTGGCAGACATGCCCGTGCAAAAAAATAGCCTAAATTGTAAGGACTTTTTCCTACTCCCGATAATACACATTGAAAAGTAAATGACATACCAAAATTTATCCATATATAATGGAGGGAAATTCTTTTTTTTTTTTTGGCAAAAAGTTTATTAAATATTGTATTACAGCGTATTTGAGCAAAAAGCATATAATTATATTTTGGCTACAGTCACAGTCACAGTAATTAATGCAAAGCAAATGCATTTTTATACTTTAATTAGTTGCAGTTTTGATATGCATTTATTCGATTATTGATATATGCGATACTCAATTTTTAACGGGGCTGTTCAATTTACATCCGCTTAAAGGTTTTTCATACGCTGATTCAAAATTTGGCATTAAAAGCGCCTTATCATCGAGCATCGCTATATGTTCCTATATTATTTTCTATCTTTTTTTTTCTTCTATAAGTTTTCTTTAATATGTTTTCGACCCTTCCATCATCAGCACAAGACTAAATTCATTTGTAAATTATTTTCAGTACCAACCGAAATAGAAGTTGCTTTATATTAATAATTATGACTATGAGTGTATGTTATAGTTTTATATCCACCTCCAGTGATGTCCACAAGCACTTTGGTAACCTCTACCCCTCTCAAGGGCTTGGTTTCTTGTCAACTAGCAGCAGCGAAGATAAATAGTTTTTCACTTGCAAATAAACAACATGTTGTTTCATGTTCCAAGAAAAACCCTACCATTATTGCTATAAACAACAGCGCCAAATATCGAAACAAGAACTCCCAACAACTACCTAAGAAACGAAAACAACTAAAAACTTTAACGAAATCTTGAAAAACATTTTTTTTTTTTGAGGGGGAGAAGGAGGAAACAAACCAGAGAAATTTTCACCATAACTTTTGTGCCAGGGGAATTCAAGGAGTATAACCAAGGAAATGCAACAGAAAGAAAAAATCACTACGAAACTTGAATAACAATAACAACTGTAACAAGGACGCCCATGACACACCAATGAAGTAAAAACAAAAAGGAACTCACAGAAATAACAGTAATCAGGCATTATAATGCTGCTTTTGTTTGTGTAACAATTTCTCTTTGCCAGTGGGTCTGTGGGTCGACCTCATCTCTCTGCTCGTTCGTTCGTTCATCTGTCTACTTAGTTTAGTTCAGTTTTGCTCTTTAACAGATCATCTTTGACACTCACTGTCTTCTTTCCATGCGAAGGTAGGAGAATGAATTTGTTCACTCACTCGTTTATTCAGTCACTGTTCATTCATTGTTTCGAGGTGCACAACTTACAAAACCTTGCAAATTTTTGCTTGTTTCACTTTAAGCAATACAAATTTATTTTGTGCTGCACATGCTGACCCCTTCCTGTTGTTCGTTTATTTATTTCCAGATTGTAGATATGTTTTATTTATTCCCCTCCTGTGCTCCTTAGTTGGTTGTAGGGTTTCTCCCTTGCGATAAGTTGTGTAAAATGTGTTTATGTTGAAACAATTTTTTAACCGTCCGTCTTTTATATTTGTTCATTCTTTGAAAGTTCAGTTTATGGTGTCTGAGCCACCCGCTGTTAATAACAACGCTTTGCGTCTCGCGTTGCGTTACGTTCGTGTTGTTATCCTTTGGCTGCATTTGTTGACATCGCCGTAAAGTTGTTATTGCTGTTGCTGTTGTTGTTGTTGTTTGATAAGTGGCACCCTTCAGTGTTAGTTGGCCATGATTAAATGTTTAACACATAACACATATGGTGTCGCTCAAACTTGTTGAATTGTGATTAATAGTGGAATATACAAATTTTTATTAACATCATCCTTACGGGGAGTTTTAACAAGAGGGGTGCCTTTGGGGAGGGAGCTATTAACATTGCAGCAACTTGAAAGCAATCTACTATAGAAAACCATGAGCTATGAACGTACAAGTAAAGTATGGTTAAGTGGCAAAGTGTAACAAGTGTTAACTATTAATAAGTTATTTGCATCCGCGGGGCAAATGTAACAAAGTAAGGGCAGTGCGGCATATATACGAGTATAGTTTGTTTAAAACTGAAATGTCAAACCACAAACCTGCTTATTTGTTCGAATCTTTATGCTAAATTTTGAACAAAAGAGGAGTCGGTCTCCAAGTACGTTTTCCGGTCGGTTAGCAGATTTTTCTTTCAAAATCATTGTATAAAACATTTACAAAATTAACCAGCTTCTGTTTCGTATATAGAACAGATTATGTTTTGATTTGCCTGTTTTTGAGCGTAGCATTTTTTTTAATTTATTAAGTTCCCGCTGTTTGCCTATAGAAGGCGCCAGCTGTAAGTGCTAGTCGATTCTGCCATAACCTAAACGTCATGAGCCAAGCTTCGGCATATGGTAAATATACCGCCTCGACACAGTAGCGATTTTCTTTTAACGTCATATCCTTTTGATTGTGTGAATATCTATGATTTTGTGCCAAATAATCGTCATATGCGGGAAGTATTGATCTTCTTCTTTCAATTGAAGAGAACGACTGCTGAAACTCATCGAGAGCTTCAAAACGTTTACGGATATGCTGCTTTAAGTAAAACACGTGTCGAAATTGGTTCCATCGCCGTAGAGACAGTGATTTTGATGTTGACAACCGTTCGCTTGAACGTAGACGAAAGCCCTTCGTAGACACTGGATTGACGGCACTGCTTGATGGGGAGCTGTGTCAAACGCAGGTAGAGCTTGCTTCAGTATATGAAGTTACCCGCTAAGCCATTTCCAAGCAATTGCAGGCGTTGGGAATGATTCAAAAGCAAAGAACTTGAGTTGAACAAGTGTTTTAGCGACAAAAAAGGAAGGGTTTTCTTCATCGTATTGTATCGGGTGATGAAAACAGGATTCATTACAGCAATTCCGGTCATGCTTCTACGCCGTCGCCTCGGCCGAATATTCACGCTGCGAAGGTTATGCTCTGTATTTGGTGGGACCAGGTCGGCGCTATTTATTACGAGCCGTTGAAACCAAGCGAAACGATAACTGGGGATCGGTATCGACTTCAAGTTATGTGACTGAGCCGAGCTCTACGACAGAAATGCTCACAACACGCGGAGAGGCCCGAAAAAGGGATTCTACAGCATGACAATGCTTGGCCTCACGTGGACGAACCCGTTAAAACCTGTCCGAAAACGCTGAAATGGGAAGTATTAGCCCATCCGCCATATTCTCCAGATATTTCGCAGTCCGATTATCACTTGTTTCGTTTGATGGCACACGTTCTGGCTGACCAACAGTTTCACTTATATGACGACATCAACGAATGGCCAGATTAATAGATAGCTTCAAAATATGAACAGTTTTGCCTTGACTGAATTCGAGCTTTGCCATAAAGATGGGGGAAAATAGTATTTAGGGATGGGCAGTACTTTCAATGAATCATTTGTAAATATGTTTTCATAATAAATATGTTTTTATAAAATTATATCTATAAAAGGTCTCTAATAAAAATACCTTTTAAAACCTTCACAAAGCGCTAAAAACGGCACGGCAGCTAGAATAAAGAAGCAACAACAATACATTTCAACACATTTGATGTAATTAATTTCATAAATAACACTTCGGTGCGAAAAAATAAGGGGAAAACATTTTTTAATGGTTTTATTTTCATGGCACAAAAATTGAATTTCTCTGAAGCATAGAAAAAATATAAAATTGTGCTGACTGTAAACTTGTTTCTCATTTCAAACTTCTATAATTTACTAATGTCAAAATAATTTTGTAAGCTTTACAATTTTGTAACTGTATTGAATGCATTATTATTATTATTTTTTTTAGAAAAAACCAATTTTTAAATATTTCGAAAAACTAAATTTTTTTGTCCCAGAAAAAAAAGCGAAAGGTAAAGCTGTCAACTGTTAAATATCTTTCAGCTGAAGTGTTATTTATTTAGTGAAAGGTGTGGCAATTACGAATAAGGATCGTTTATCAACCGAAAAACGCATAAAAATAGTTAAAACTTACTACAAACGTGTTGATTCAAACGTAGGCTTTCAGGCGAACATAATTTTCTTTAGTGATGAAGGTAATTTCTCACTTGGTGGTTACGTCGACTAGCAAAATTGTCACATAGGGGACTCGGAGAACCCAGAAGTGATTGTGGAAAAGCAATTGCATTCGGAAAAAGTGACTGTTTGGTGCGCATTATGGTCTGTAGCTGTCATTGGGCTATATTTTTTCGAAAACTACCCCGCTGCAACCAGTGCAGAGGCGGTAATTTAAACGACATTGTATTTCGTTCATTAAAGCAAGGTCCAAGCATTTCAATCAATGAGATTCATTAAAATTATAGTTTTATGTGTGTTTTATTCAACTTTAATTTTGAAACCAAAAAATGGATAACTCTGTATAAACGACAGTCAGATTGTCCAATTTCTCGTCATATTTCTTCGGCGAATATCCCGCGGTATAAACATTCATGACCAACTTTTGTTATACCTAGTCCTGCCATATGTTCTGTTACACAATTTCCAGCGCTTATCGTTCAAAACTTCTTGCTGGAATAGAACCGTTAACTTTTTTTTCAGAACACATGCACTGATTAGTGAAGACTACTAGTCAGTTTAGTTTCAGTTTGCAATCTATTAACATAGAGTGGGGCGTTAAAGAGAATCGAGTCGGCGTAATAGCGTTGCATAAGTGCGGAAAGAGTGCTGGCCAAATTTTCGAGTTGCTAAAACCACTCGGAATATCAAGAATGTTCGTTTATCGTGCTATTGCTCGCTTCAGCGAATTGTCTGGAGTAGAAGACAGGCCAAAAAGAGGTCGCCCGCGCGTTGTCCGTACGAGTGCGGTAGTAAAGGCAGTGCGTGAAAGAATTCGGAGAAATCCCCTTAGAAAGCCGAAAATCATGTCCAAGGAATTGGATATATCAACCAGATCCATGTCTAGGCTTATTCGGGATGATCTGCATATGAAAGCCTAACTCCTCAGCTAAAAAAAATTAGGCTGGAAAGATGCAAGCGACTTTTGCAGTGGCACGCGGACAATGAAAAGTGAAAACATTCTGTTTACGGATGAGAAAATTTTTACCTGCTCCTGCGCACAAAGGTAAAACCACGCAGGAGTGGCTAGGAGTCAATATTCCTGGCTTTATAGCAGCAGAAGATTGGCCATCAGGGAGTCCAGATCTTAATCCACTGTATTATGCTTTGTGGTCAGAATTGGAGAATATGGCTTGCAAGACTCCCCACAGAAATTTGGGAAGCCTTAAAACAGCATTAACCAGAGCAGCGTCCTCGATCTCCATGGAAATCCTACGTGCGGCTATAACCCAATGGCCACACCGTTTGAAAGCTTGTGTTAAAGCAAAAGGCGGCCATTTCGAGTGAATACAATTTTTTTTAATAACCAATATTGTCTTCTAAGAAATGAAATAATTTTGAATAATTTTGAATATGAATATTGGTTTTTTTTATCGCGTTTTATATTTGTAACAGAACATATGGCAGGACTATGTGGTTAAAATATATCCTACTTATTATGAAATCACCTTGGATACAGCTTCTGTATCGGTGCTATATCAAAAAGTGATTCCATCTCTTTAACTGTATAAATTCAAACAGCTTATCAAAATTTCAATCTATTTTGGCGATGGTTGAGAACTGTAGGTGGTGTAGAACTGTATCAAAACTGGGCCTAGCATAACATGTTTTTGGTAATCTTTTTAAAAGTATCTATTGTCTGATTTTCAAATAATCATGGCTCCTAGACCTGGTGCAACTAAATTTAATACGGAAACTAGATTAATATGCGATAACTATATCGAAGTCTGATTTCTAGTTGGCTTATTATATGTACTGAAATAATTAACTTTTGAATTTTAGATATATTCGGTTGAAAATTAATGCTTCGAAAGAACGAAGCTTGATTCACGGTCATGGAATTGGATCATTTTGGAACCCAAGTCCACATGACGGTTTACCGGACCGGGTTTTACTTTACTGATCTATGCTCTCTACCAAAAACGCCCTCTTCTAATACATAATATCTCGATTTAGCCCATGTTGGTTCGTTTTATTCAATTTCTCCACAGCTACGATTAAAAGTAGAGTGACCCTGAGCAAAGTCTATGCGTTGAGATGACTGCTTGCCTCGCCTATCAACTACTTGCGTACATTGCGTTTAACTTACGAATAAATGATAAAATTGCTGAAAAGCGCTAAAAACGCGAGTTTTCTGAAGAGCCTTTTATTAACGATATTTTTTAATTTTTAACTGATTTCGCCCACTTATGATCGATCCTATTTGGCTAACCGTCTCATGGACAACATACCAACCCATCAGCCAGATAAGTGGACGTGTCTAAAAAACAAATTTTCGCATGCACTAAATCGACCTTGTTCGTTTTTTTATAGATAAAATTCGTATTACTTAGAATTTTTTTAATTGCCGCACCCATAATCAGAGCGGTCTCTCAACCCAATAAATAAAATTAGTTGCCTTTTTCCGTATTTGATTGTTTGATTTCGATTTGACTAACGCTAACCTAATTTTGATTAAGAAATAAAAGTAAAATTATTGAAAAATTCTTGTTTGTTTAGAGGACGGTTCTGCTCTTAGCCAGCAGGACACCAGCAGACATTCATTTTGGGGATTTTGAAGTGCGCGGGTTGTAATTTTTAGTCTAAAATCATTGTAAGAAAATTATTTAGGAAAAATGTTACGCCTTTTTCAATGTGCGACATTTACGTTAAAGGACACGGTTTTTTTATCTTACGCATTCCTATGAAAATATCATATCTTCAATGAAAATTTGAGTAACTCCAATTTATTTTATTTATAATATAATGTTGAACAAATGAGGAAAATCCAACGAAAATAGATCCAAACTGATGAAGTGGCAGCTGTACCCATTTTAAGAAAAGTTGAATATTCAATTTTTCGAATTTTACGCAAAATATTATATATCGGTTTATAAGTCTTTTTGATAATATACGAGTACTACCTCAATGATCACATGGTGAAATTTTGGATTACATTGCCTCAGAAAAAAGTAGCCAAGAAGACATTTCATCGGCATTGAACCAAAATAGTTGCTACAGATAAGCGAAAAACATGAGTCCTTGAATACAGAGGTTCGACATTATCGGTTATTGATTGATCAATTTTTAAGAATCTATTCTTGAAGGCAATTTGGAAAACCAGTTGAAAAAGCGATGATGGAAGAGATTGTGGTTAGCCGTAAAGCCCGGTCTCAGAAGAGAACGATCAGGGCAACGATTGCTATTAAAATTGTTTAATCAAAAGCTATTCTAAAGATAAAATAGTTTTATATTGTGCCTTTGAAAATTTACACAGTTAAACTTCTCGGATATCGAATAGAAATTTTTAAACTGTTACGGCCGATTTTCAAACCCCGAGTTAAAGATGTTCTGTTGTTAAACATCTCTTTTTTTCTAAACCCAAACATTATCAAACAAGTTTTAGAAAATATTGCAATTGTTTTCTCACTATAACTCATTGCCACTCTAATGCTCAACTTCAGACTAAAACTTGGACATCAAGTTGAAACAGTTTACACCGATTTCGCGAAAGCTTTTGATAAAGTATCTCATAGTATACTTTGTGCTAAATTGCACTCTATAGGGCTTCAGTCCTTGATTAAAGTTAAAGTGGTTAAAATCATATTTGTCAAATAGAATATGCAAAGCCGTTATTAGTGATTATTAATTTCTTCCATATTTGCAAACATCTGGTATGCCCCAAGGTAGTATTTTGGGACCTTTGGGGTTTAATTTGTTTATTGTCGTAAATGATACTTCTAACTGTTTTATAAAAGTAAAATTTCTTTTACATGCAGATGACAAAAATATATCCCAAAATTTCTAATATTTCTAAGGGCCTAGCTTTTCAGAATGATTCAGATAATCTTCTAGATTGGTGTTCCCTAAACAAACTTTCATTAAATCAATCAAAATGTGTCAATATTTCATTTACAAGGTCTCATAATCCAACTGAACTGGTTTTCAAAATTGGTGATTACAGGCTCCTCACTGCTGAAAGTAAACTGGATGGATTTAGGTGTTGTTTTTGATGCGGCACTGGCTTTGACCTCGCATATATGTTATATTATCCCTAAAGCTTATTCTATATTAGCGCATATTAGAAGAAATTGTTCCAGTTTCATTGATCCACATACTTTACAAATAGTGTATACTTCCTATGTAAGATCAAAGTTGGAATATGCCTTTATTGTTTGAAGTCCCCTTTGCCAACTCAACACATCACGCATAGAAGTAATTCAGCCGGTCTTTGTGAATTTGCTCTCTTCTCAATTAACTGTGGTGATTTTGTGCCTCCTTACATTTCAAGATGTTGGTTACTGGGCTTACAGCCATTGCAATATCGTCGTATTGATCACACTTTGTTATTTGTATTCGATATAATAGCTGGTATAATTGATTGTTCTGAATTATTGAAGCTTATACTATTTTATGTTCCGCCGAGATAACGCAGATATCATTATATATTTAATATAACACGCCATTCCACAAATTATGCCCAGCATTGAATCGCGGATTTATTGAATTCATTATCTTAAATGGGATTGCAAGAAATGAATACTCAATTCAACACATATGGTTTTGTATGTGCAGAAATAAGTTTAAAATGTTTCTTTTAATATATTTAAAATAAAAAAATTACATATTTACATAACTTTCTTGAAATATGTTATGTCAATTCTTAGTCTGTAAGGATTTATATGTCCATAAACCTAAATAAATGAAATGAAAAATAACGATTGGAGATTCGAACACCATCAAATAGAATGTTAAGGAGTGACTAGACACAG
>JAHXMU010000039.1:514738-534909 GCA_019455685.1 Philornis downsi | reverse complement strand
AATATCTTTCGCCAGCAGTGGTAGTTTGTAGCAGGCTGATAATGAATGCCTTTTAGTGACCCAAGCTGAGCAGAATGATCTAATTCGGGATTTACATTTAACGAAGCAAGACGCAGTATTACAGTTGGGTCAAAAGTAACAATCCATAGAGATAGAAGCTTGGAATTGGCTGCACATTTCGAAAAGAAACACTCTATTCTATACTGTACTGATGTTGATGGTTTATTTGAAGAAAGGAACCAGCCGTATGACAAAATTGTATGGAGATTATTTATTGATGGCTCAAAGTATAGTTTAATAGCTCTTCTTTTGCATAATGAGAATGAAAAGCCTTCCATGCCAACTGCTCATGCCGTTAATACAAAGAAAAATTATAAATTAATGACTGAAATTTTGATATTACTCAAATACAACGATAATAAATGGAAGATCTATGGCGACCTTAAGGTGTGTGATTTAAATTTCTTTGTATATATAGTAAGGACCATAGTAAATAACTGTAAATTAATCTGTTTCACATCATTTGTTTGTTGACTAGTATGCAAGGAGGTTTCACAAAATATTGTTGTTTCCTTTGTCCATGGAATAGTCGTGCTACATGTCATCATTACGTCAAAACAGAGTGGTCAGAAAGAACTGAGTTATTCACCAGTAAAAAAAAAAAACATTTCAAATAAACCATTAATTGATCCAATTGAAAATCTTCTTCCGCCGCTGCACATAAAATTGGCCTTTTTGAGAATTTTGCCAAGGCTCTGGACAAATATGGTGCAGCGTTTAAATATTTGTTAACGGGTTTTCCTAAAATTTCATATGCTAAAATCAAAAGAGGCATATTTGTTGGCCTCAGATCAGGAAGCCATTGAATGATTACAATTTTTCACAATGTTTATTGGAGAAAGAATATGCAGACTGGATATCTTTCAAGAGCATCGTGAACAGTTTTCTTGGAATCAGGTAGAGCGAAAACTACAGACAAATTGTTGCTGAATTATTGAAAAATTATCACAAATTAGGTGCACTAATATCACTCAAAATGCATTTTCTTCATTCGCATTTCGATTTTCTTCCACTAAACCTAAAGGGGTTAACGACGAATAAGGGGAGCGTGAATTGAGAGAAATTATTAAGGATTTTCTGGTTTCTAATGCATGAAACCGAACCAATAAAATACAAACGACATTCAAATAACGCCATTCACTTCTGAAAATTCATTGATTTTTAAATAAACTAATGACTTTTTATGTAAAAAACGAAAAAAAAACATTTTTTTGTATCTCAAAAATCTGATGTGATAGAGAAAAACCAATTACAGATTCGAATTCAGCCCACCAAATTACCCTAGGAAAGATATTTAGTTGCTCCAGTCCAAAATTTTGTTGGCTAGTGTAATCATAACCGCTTCAACCGCTTCAGCAACCAATGCATGACAACGACAAACTTTTTTCCAATAATTTCTAAAGTTAGCAGTGTTTGTAGCATTTGGGCTTGTAATTTCATGGTCTCTCAAGCAATGGGTTAAAAATTTCAAGTTTTGTCAAAAGAAAAATATGCTGCAATTTATATAAAAGGCATTGGCATTAAACTCAGAGCATCTAAAGTACGAATTTCAATTTATTGATCCAATCAAGAAACTTAGGTTTACAAAATTCCGGCCGCGGTTGTGGTAAAATACTGGCAGACACGTTAAACGAAATTAACTGCAAATTTTGGCATTATATCTTGAATATATAATTATAACATATGTTGTGCACCCTCTTATTAGGTATCGGCTCGCATCTTTGGTTTAATGACAGTTTTTCCCGTTTTGTGTTTTTTCTTCTTCTTTTTTTTTCTTATTGAACTAACACCAAAAAGTATAAGCCGACACATGAATAATTCGCAAAAGTAGCAAAAAAAAAAGAAATGTAATAAAAAGGAAGGAAAATGGAAGAATCGATTCTGCTTCTTCTGCCAGCGGCACATTTAACTGACATGAAAGCATACAAGTTGACACTTATTGATAATGTTAGGACATACACAGCTGTTTCCTCCCGATCCCTGATTACGTCTTGCTTTTTTTTTTTAATTCACCAATACATGGAATATAAATAAATATCCACCAACGGCCGAGGGGAACTTAAAGAAAGAAAAAGTTCCACCAAGTAAAGAAATGAGCTTATGATGGCTTCCATATGTTACTGGCTTTCCTGATTCGTTTTATTGACATTAAAAGAAATTACCGCTGCATTGTGTGTTAGTTTGTGACACATAAAAAATGTCACAATCACATCAGCAACATCACTGCGTGGCAACAGCAACGGCAACGACAACGACAACGACAACGGGAAATAGCCAACTATTGTCTCGTCTAGTTCGGTTTAATGAAGGGCATTTGGTGAAGGAAGTGCGTTACAAAACCTAAACTGAACTGGCCAAATGTGTGTGATTTTGCTCCAAGTGTAAATTAGATTTTATGGTAATGACACTATTATGATTTTATTTACTACAACTACTGCGACTACTACGATTGCCATTGTAGCGACAATAGTTGTGATGTTGGCCATGATGGTCCACCATTATTCGATGTGGAATAGAAGTTATTACAGTGTTTAGCCACTTGCTCAGGGACACCTCCCACTTGAACATTTACAAAACATTTGTGAGGGGCATAAAAAATAAGTTGCCTTTCGTATTAGTTTGTATGCAAGATGCGAGTGTGTGAGTGTGTTTAACTTTAACTTTTTTTTTTTGTAAAGAGACGATTTAGCATTTTGCTTTTCTTCTTCTTAGGTAGCGATTGGAATAGGCATCCTTATCTATTATACGCCGCCCATAAAAAATAATTCGAAGCACTGCGATCTTCTGTGCTTCTCCTCCAATTCGTCACACCAAGTTTCAATAGTATTTCAAAAGCCAGGTCCTTTCAACGGAGTTTTTGTCGCCCTCTTCGTTGTCGAAAACTTTCCGTGCCGCAGCATTTGGGTTCATCTGCACAACATGACCCAGCCAATGCAATCGTTGTACATTAATGCGTTTGACCACGTCGATGTCGGCATATACAAGCTTACACAGCTCATTGCTAACGATGATGGGTCCATAAATTTCCCGGAGTATTTTCCTCTCAAAAACTGCCAGTACTGATTCATCCGCTTGCATCATAACCCAGGAATTTGCGCCATATAACAAGACAGGTAGAACCAACGTCTGGCGCAGTCGAATTTTTGTTTGTCGAGAGAGGGCTTTATCATTGAATCGCTTGCTTAGCCCATAGTAACATCTGTTAGTAAGCAATACTTCCCTCTTTATCTCCATGCTGGCATCGTTCGTTTTGTTTACAGCGGAACCGAGGTAAATGAATTTTGCCACCTCTTCAAAATTATGGTCGCCAACGTTCACACAACTTCCCAAACGTTGAAACCAACAACTTTGTTTTGTCCTCGTTTACCACCAGACCCATTTCTGTTGCTTCCTTCTCGATGATTGAGAAGGCTGCAGTAAAATCTCGTTCACACTACGTCCCAAACTTTGAAACCAAAAACTTTGTTTTATCCTCGTTTACCACCAAACCCATTTTCGTTGCTTCCTTCTCGATGATTGAGAAGGCTGCAGTAACATCTCGTTCACACTGCGTCCCAAACTTTGAAACCAACAACTTTGTTTTATCCTCGTTTCCCACCAGACCCATTTTTGTTGCTTCCTTCTCGATGATTGAGAAGGCTGCAGTAACATCTCGTTCACACAGCGTCCCAAACTTTGAAACCAATAACTTTGTTTTGTCCCCGTTTATCAGCAGACCCATTTTCGCTGCTTCCTTCTCGATGCTTGAGAAGGCTGCAGTAACATCTCGTTCACACAGCGTCCCAAACTTTGAAACCAATAACTTTGTTTTGTCCTCGTGCGGATTATTATATCATACAATTAGATAAATTGAAGACGGCGTTAAAAGAAAAACGGCCGAGGTTCGTCAATTGGGGAGACGTCATCTTCTATCATGGCAACGCCTGCTCTCACATTACCATGCGGACCCGTCAGAGCTTGGGTAGGAAGTTTTACTCCTCAGACGTTGTATGTGGCAATCATACAAAATGCGACGCCGTTTTGTTCTCACACTTTCTCAGCTAAATTTCGTTACTCGGTATATTTCAGTGAATATTATTTCACTGAAATATATATTTCATTTCATTATTTAAAATGTACTAAACATCACTTACTTACGCGGCTGGTCACCACAATTTCCGTTCAATTTAATTTGTCTTAGAATGAAGACATAACTTTTTTTTAATAAAAGAAGAGATATTCGATATTTTTTTAGTGTAATATTACAACTCTTTCATCAGATAATTAATTTACTTTTCGGAAAAAAAAATATTAGAGAAAAACGAACTGATAAACAGGAAATTAATTAGGAGCTGACAATGGCCAGCATATGTCGAGCCATAGAAACAACATTTGGGGGCAAAACTGAGGTAGAATTTGGCAATCGAATGTAATTATATTTTAAAATTTTATAGTGCTTCTTAGTTGTGATTGTACTGGCAGTAAAATTAGTCCTTAAATTGGATCCCTTTCAGGGGGTTTTTTAATAGCTTTGCCATTTATTTGTTAATTAATTGGAGCTTACTGTAGTAGTAGTAGATGCGCGAAGAAACCATTCCAATTTATAAACATTTGTCAGAGATTGCCTCAATTATGGATATAATGATTGAAATATATTTTTGAAAAAAGTATATGTAGATAACTCACTACATAATGTAAGAGGAGAAGTCGTTCTTTTTACGCCATCTGACTATGAGACGATAGAGTGTATAAGTATATTACTAGTGAATCGCAAGCAATACAAGTAGAAAATCTGCTACTGTGCGAGATTAAGAGATATTTAAATATTCGAATTCCACTTGAGAAACTGTCAAAGAAGATATACGAGTATAATGCAGGTGTCATGTATTATGTATGAGAATAAATTGTTGAACCAGCCGAATTTGTGGCGCAAGTCAACTTTTTTGCCTTATTCTTGTCCATTGTGCTTAAAGCATTCGATCAAGGAGAAAAAGAATTTTGCATTAGTACAGGGTGACGCAATAGAACGTGCATATTTAAAAAATAGATTACAAAATAAATACAAAAGGTATGGTTAAAATAAACCTAAGACATTGTAGAGTAATAAATGGAGTTTATTTTTTAAAAATATCATCATCTAAATGGTGACCCTCTCTACGACGGCACTCCTCTAACCGCAAACGAAAATTATTGAAAACTTTCTTCAGTAATACTGGTGTAATGGCTGCCATTTCACCACGGATATTCTCCTTGAGCTGAACGATGTTTCTTGGATTATTACTGTAGACTTTGTGTTTGAGGTATCCCCACAAAAAAAGTCAAGAGGCGTCAAGTCTGGACTACGTGGGGGCCATGGGATATCACCTCTTTTCGAAATCAGTCTGCCAGGAAACATCTGCTTCACCACCGCCATGGAGTCATTTGATGTGCGACAGGTAGCTCCATCTTGTTGGAATCAAGTTCTGGAGTTCACTATTCTTGAACTTTCAATTTCTGGAGCCAAAAATCCGCCCAACATCTCAACATAGCGTTCCGTATTAAATGTGACGTTTTGGCCCCGCGCATTTTCGAAGAAAAAAATTACCAATTATTCTTCTGCCAGAGATTGCTGCCCATACTGTCTCTTTAGGACTATGCAATGGTTTCTGGTGTTTGATTTTGGGATTTTCACTGTTCCAGTAACGACAATTTTGACGGTTTACGAACCTATTCATAAGGAAATAAGCCTCGTCAGAGAAAAGGATATTGTCAAAATTGGAAAATCGATTAAGCATTTCATTAGCAAATGCGAGCCTTGCTATGAAGTCAGACTCTTTCAATTCTTGCGTTAATTGCCGCTTATATGGATGCAGTTTAAGATCCAATGTTAAAATTCGTTGCAAACTTCGTCGCGATAATTGTAAGACAGACGATCTCTTGCTAGTCGACATTTGTGGATTTCTTCGTACTGACTCCATAACTCTCTCAACATTGTCTTCGGTCCTAGATGTTCTTGGGCGACCATTTGCTTGTGGTTTAAATGTTGAACCGGTCTCTTCAAAACACTTTACCCATATTTTAATTAAATTAGCGCTTGGAGCTTCACTAATTCGCCGTAGTTCATATTCAGCACAACATAGTCGCCTAGTAGCAATACCTATATATGAACGAGAGTTCTCGTAAAATGCGCGCACGTAAAATGCGCGACGCTTCCCGTCGAAGTGACTCATAGAGACTAAAACTCCATGAGCCCGCCAACCCAACTATGTAGGCGCCCCCCCGCCCGCGCCTTTTCTACCCCGCAAAAAAAGATGATGCAATATGCACGTTCTATTGCGCCACCCTGTATTTTGCATGATTGTTTTAATTTAGTATATATATAAATAATTTATGCGGTTATATCTATATTTTCATAAATTCCATGTTTATATAGAATATTCGTATTTTCATCGTAATAAAAAAATAAAAGAATTTTTCCGACTCTCTTCAATTTTTTTCTTTCTAATATGGTTTAAGAAATATAATCTGGTCTTCTATTCATACTTGTCTTCCTTTTTGGAAAATTTTCAAATTTTTTACATTTGTTCAAAAAAAAAAAAACGGAAGCACAAAACAATGTTTGCTATTTACACAGTTGCCTGAGTTACAAAATGGCTATAAGACCAGAAGACAATTCGAAAGAGAACATTTTGTTAGCTTTTTTGCAGAGACCTTCGCTAAAATATAGTTTCATTTAGTTCTGGAGCTATGAATTTATTTAGAAGTTCATAAGAAATTTATTTCTGATTCATATTTCAGTCAATAATTAACTTAAAACGTTGATTAATTTTTTACCTGAAAAAATAGTTAGAAAGCCTGCATTGCAGTCGGTTTCCCTACTAAAACATAACGAAACAGATACTTTTTACTTTTTATATGTTTTTGATTCCATGTTCTGAGACAAAGCTATTCGAAAAGACTGTTTATGTCCTTTGAAATTAAAAAATGTTTCATAAGGATGAAAAAATTCAATATAAATTTGATTTGTAAAAAAGTCTTCGAATTTCAACCACGCTGGGCGAAATTCAGGCAATTTTTAAAACCGATTTGTAGTACATAGTTTTGAAATATGGCAATTCTGATGAATGTATGAAAAATCTGCGATCAGCTTCGTATAGTGCGAAATTTTTTATGTTCCAATTAGCCAGCAGATTTGATAAACGATTCATAGTCCATACAGGTTATTTATATATTTTACTTGACTTGAGAAACTCATTTCGACCCCAAAAGTGAAATGAGACCATAATCATTTTCTGTAATAACACTTTTTTATTTACTTGATTGTTGTGACTTCCAATGATGAAACTTTGCACCAGACCACCGTGATTCACTAGTTTTACTAATTCCGATCTATCATCCACCGTAGTTGTGTGATTGGCTCATAATGATTACATTTTGCTCCCGCAGTTAATGTTTAAGAAGCGGTTGATGAATTTCAAAAATTGTTTAGATTTGCTTTTAAACAGTTGATTTGTAGTAATACTAATAACACACGTCTATATCCTGTGGCAGGATACTGTATTCACATGCATTTGTGTTTATTATTTATGGAGTTAAATGGATATCCAGATATTTTGCGTTTGCGTTTCAGTTTTTTTCCCACAAAAGTAAGCAGAAATTGTAAAGTTGATTTCGTTTTCTTTCCTTGTTTTTTACAGGCACATAAAATTAATTTTATGGTCAATTACATGGAAACAAAGTGAATACTATAACAATGTGTTGTAGACCAATCGTTTGGCATCAGGAATTTGGATAACAAACGAGGACTTTACATTGAACATCATAATAAGCGGCGGGTACGTATGATTTTATTTTTGATTATATTAGTTTCAGCAGAGTTCAAAAGTCATCAATACGATATGCGGTGTTGATTCATGCCGTTTTATCCGAATACATCCTCAGCAAAATTTTAAGAAACAGCTGTTTTATTTACTAGTTTTATTTCAGTGAATTTTATTTCATGTAGCTGGCAAGTTTTACTCACAAAATGAACACAGTTGTATTAAACTGATATTACTCGAAGACCGATGTATTATTGAATTCAATTCATGACCAAAGGGGTAGGTTAAGTTGAACGCAAATTGTCCAAAAAAAAAAAACATTTTTTGAAATTTCATTTATTGTCAATCAATTAATTCAGTCAATTTCACAAGCTTGGTATACGCATTTTTAAAAGTTAAATCAGTCTAAACGTTTTCGTCAACAACTTAATCAATATTTTTTTCGGTCGCGCAACACAGTTGCGGGCAAGCACTTCAGGCGAGGGAACTGTGGTTGAAGTCTAGTAGCCAATTTCATTCCAATATTTATGTTCGAAAAAATGAAGTACACTATTATATAGAGCAACAATAATGTAAATTTAAGAGCATCGATCAAATCAAACATTGCTTAAACATCTTCGTACTCACGACACACAGTGAGATTCTAAGTGCAAAAAGTCTATTTTTCGACTGTAAAATATTAAAAATGTAATGATGCAATTTTGTACGGAATTGTTTAGTTAAGAGAAATTCATCATTGCTTTTTTGAAAAAAATAATTTTTTATCGCAAAATAATTACTTAAAAATGCTTGGGAGAAGTAAAGCGCAAAACGACTAAGATTTTAATGCAACTTGAGGGCCTGTATATGCATATTTGTTGTTCGTTTAACTATTTTATGTCATGATGTTCTAAAAATATGGTATTTTGTGATTCTTTAAGAAAAAAAGACAACTGGATAGCATAAATAGTTTCGAAACTATTTACATTTAGAAAAAAGCCCTAGAAATTTCAGTGTTCTAAGTTTTCCTTGGATGAAAAAAAGGTTAGCTCCGGCGACCTCCATTCTCTGACTGCAATAAAATGAAGGAAGTGAGTATATTATTGCGATTTGTAGAAAAAAATCCTTATAATATTTTATACTGCTGAACAAAGTTATAAATTTTATGAAAAAAGTCACAAGAAATTACGCTACAAATTAAGCAAAGAAATAAAGACAAAACACGTATATGGTGCATAATATAGGCGATGGGCGTGGCCGATTTGGATGAAACTTTCCAAAATTTTTGTTCCCGTAGCACAGATAACAGAATAAAATTTATACGAAAATTTCATTTTGAGTTGTATGGGCGGTGGCCGATGGGCGTGGTCGATTTGAATGAAACTTTATATTTTTGCTACTCTACGTCATAAAACACTCTATGACGAATTTCAAGACTCTACGACAACTCCTTATATTTATTGCACAAAAATGTATGAAGCAATCCCACTGTGCGACATCATAAAACATCGCTTGGTTTTGCTACTGATCATCACAATCTGCATTCATAAATCTAGAAAAATGTTATCTTAGAAACAAGATATAATTTCGCTTTTACTTTAACATTTTATTTGTAATTTTGTATTGTAATATTGTAGCTCTTTCATTGCATAACTAAGCTATCTAAAACATTTTTTTTTGGAAAAACAAAGGTGAATGTCATTGAAAAGCAAAGTAGCGATTAAATGTTGATGCAGAAAATGGATGGAGTTGGATTTATTTATTATAATATCTATGCCGAGCACTAAAATCAACTTTTGAGTAGGACCCGAAAATGAAGCAGAAACTGACAAATGGCAAATGCGACTTTTGCGTTTTCGATAATTCTAGTCAAAATCTATTTTAAGAAAAAGGATGTAACCGCAATCAGCAAAGTTGTAATAATTTATATTGACGACAAATCTCACAAAGTAACGGAATCGATATTTAGCGTTGGAAATTGAAAGGAAATTAAACTTCATAGAATTCGGAAGCAACTATTTTTTGCAACTTAATGCCGCTTATTAGTTGTAACAGTATTGAGATTCAAATCAAACACATATTTTCTCAAGATTTTCTGGGACCTTTACATGGGGATTTCCTGAAAGTAATAGCTTTTTGCATACGAGGCCTGCCTCAAACCTAACTGACCTAATAGAGAAGACACAAAAAAGTTGGAAATCATTTTCTTAATTTTTCAACATGATCTCCTTTTAGCTAAACATATTTTATTCCTGTGATATTCAATAGCTTCTATACCTTGTTTGGGTAAGAAAAAGAAGTACTGTCAAACTCTTCTCCACCTACACCTCTGCATTATTGGCAAATCTTTTACCACCGAGCCATTTTTTTCAAGGTGTGGAAATAGAAAATAGTCCAACGGAGCTAATTCTGGCGAATATGGAGCATGATGAAGCAATTCAACATGATCTCCTTTTAGCTCGACATATTTTATTCCAGTGATATTCAGTAGCTTCTATACCCTGTTTAAGTAAGAAGAAGAAAAACTGTCAAACTCCTCTCCACCTACACTTCTGCATTATTGGCAAATCTTTTATCACCGAGCCATTTTTTCAAGTTTGGAAATAGAAAATAGTCCAAGGAAGCTAAATCTGACGATGATGCGATTGCGTGATGAAGCAATTCGAACTTTAATTCATTAATTTTGGCCATCGCAATAGTGGATGTGTGAACTGGAGTATTGTCTTGATGAAACAACACTTTCTTTTTCGTCAAATGCGGCCTTTGTTTCTATGATTTCATCACCTAAACGCTGGAAAAAATTAGCGTAACATGCACCATAGATGGGGTTTCCTTTCTGAAGATACTCAATAAAAGTAATCCCATGCGCATTCCAAAAAAAACTGATGTTCTGACCTTGTCTGTAGGTGGAATTGTTTTTGCCTTCTTTAGACACGATTCTCCCATTACAGTCCACTGTTTTGACTATACTTTTCTGTCAGGTGTGAAGTAGTGAATCCACGTCTGATCCATGGATATAAATCGACTCAAAAATTCGTTTTTTTTTTGCGGTGAAACATTACTAAACTCTCTACTGAAACATCTTCATGATATTGGGTTTGCTCTATTGTAAGCAAGCGCGGCACCCATCGTGCGCACATCTTCAAATCTTTCGTCAATGTACGATGTATAGAACTTGTTGAAATGCCTATCATTACAGCCAACTAACGAATTTTGAGTCGACGATCATCCAATACCATTTTGTGAATTTTCTTAACCACGTCTGGCGGGATACCTTAATTGGGCGACTATTACGGTGTTCGTCTTGTCAGCTTGTACAGCGTCGTTTAAACTCTGCTACCCAATATTTTACAGTCATAAACAAAGGAACAGACTCCGCCAGATTAGAATCTAACTCGGGTTTTGTATTGTTTCGACTGAGACCTTGCAAATGGAAATATTGAATTACATAACGGATGACCAATTTCTTTTGGCAAATTCACCGAGATTGTTTGCTTTTGTTGGCTCAAATAAAAATAATGAGCTACGTGGCACCTTGAAATTAAAACAAATGTTTTTTTCACCGAAATATTTTTTCAAACTACTGGCGCCATCTATACATCAGTTCACCCTCGTATGCCCATTTTTTGCACTCTTGTTGCAATTGACGGATAATTATACCAAAATTTGATTGGTTTTTTTTTCATTTTTTTGAGAAAGCATTTTATGTGAAAGTCTCCCGTATATTTAACGCACTTTCGAATGAGCTAAATGTATTCTATATGTCTAATAGTAGAACCCTTTAATATTTACTAACATCTGCTTAAAAATGTAATTCGTTTGCAATTTACTCAAGGTTTGTTGATTAGTTTTTAATTTTTGGGATCTTAGATTTTTATTAGAATGTTTTTTAGATTTATTTTTATTAATTATTTTTGTTTTTTTATTTTTTTATGTCTTTAATTGTTGGTTTTTATATTAATAATTTTTATGGTAATAATATATTAATTACTCGTATATCAGAGAGTAGTTTTTTTTCAAATAGTGTTATATTGCAATTTGCTTAAGATTTAGCATTTAAATTAATTAAATGAATTAAATGAACCGAATGTGAGAAGCTCTTTAAAGAAAATTGTTTTTAGACATTAACCTAACAAAATATTTTTCAAGCTGACAAAATGAAGGGGAAAAATGTGTCTCTATGTCTGGTAGCTCTATTAAAATTCGCATTATGTATAGTTTGGCAATTTAACTTATATAAAAATCTACAGCCACTTATCAATTTTATAACAAAATGTATTCAAAACTTTCACCAAATTCCTAACAACTGTTAGCGATATGAAATTTCCTCGTTCTGCGGTTTAATCTCTTTAAATTGTTAACTATCCCTACACTTGAACTTTCACAACAAACTGTTGTGTTTTTGTTTTTCCTGCGCCCCTTCAAACAATCTGTTGTCAGCCACCTTTAATGCTCACCTCCATTGTACAAAAGTTTCGAATGTAAATATTTCATTCGAGCTCTCTTTTCTATCTCAATTTCGATTTGTGCATTTGATCTCCGTTTTTCCACAATCGTAATTTCTCTAGGGTGTATTGTGTTTTATTTAATTTGTATCACTTTTACCTTTTACTGCATTTTATTCGATTAGTTTGGATGAACAAATTGAATTTCAACAGAGGTCGAGTGTGTATGCGGAGTGTCTCACATAACATCTTCCATCATCTGCGTCCACTGGGAGGATATTTACAAAAAGCAAAAAAAAAAGGGAGAAAAAGCTACAAATAAATATTTTGTAACATCTACACTGCCAATGGTCTGAAAAGAACATCATTCATTCTAGCCAGACTAAAGGTAAACTATATGAAAGTCTGCTTCGATGTGTCCATATATGTGTGAATGGTCAAGAGACCAAATGTCAGAGCTCTTCAAATGTTCACTACAAATAGTTTCTTTATATGGAAAATATTTCAATAGTAAAAGTTGTAATAATACTAGAAATATTATGATGGAGTTGTATACATACGAGTATGTCCCTTAAAATACGAGTTCCGAATAATAGTAGAGTTATCCGTTTAGTGGTTTTAAAACCGCCGGTCTGGCAAAGCTGTTAAATACTTGTCATTTGAAGTGTTACTTATTTAGAGAAAGTTCTGCCATTTATGAATGCAGACCGTTTAACAACCGCACAACGCGTAAAAATAGTTAAAATTTACTGCAAAAGTGGTGATTCAAATGTTGACACTTTTCGTTCATTGAGGGGGTGATTATGGTCGTCATAATCGACCTGCTGTGCAAGAAATTGGCAAGATTATAAAGAAATTTGAAGAGACTGGAAGCATTGCAGATGTGGTCAGGGTGTGCATCATGGCAATGTACGCACTGCCGAACATTTTGCTTTTGTTAGTGAAAGTGTGGCGGCTAATCCAAATGTGGTTATTTCATGGCGTTCTCAGTAATTGGACCTATAATAAGGCTGATCATGGCGTTCTTTGTATTTGGATTTGCACCTTCATCCATACAGAGTCCAATTCACGCAACTATTAAAGCCGGCTGATCATACACAACACCATAGATATGCTGATTGAGTGGTCCACAACCAGACTTTCAATACTCATATTTCGAACAAAATTTTCTTCAGCGATAAAGCTCACTCGGTGGTTACATCAACAAGCAAAATGGTTGCAAATGGACCTCGGAGACCAAAAGTGATTGTGGAAAAGCCATTGTATCCGGAAAAAGTGACAGCTTGGTATGCATTATGGTCTGCAGGTGTCATTGGGACGTAATTTTTCCAAAATGATGATTGAGGAGTCAATTCTGAGCGCTATGGCCGTATGATAACCGACTTTTTTGGCCTGAAATTGAAGATTATGAACTGAACTATATGTGGTTTCAACAAGGCGGTTCCACCAGCCACGCAACAAGACCGATTTTGGCTTTATTGCATGAGAAGTTTCCAGGAAGCGTAATTTCACGTTTTGGCTACGTCAATTGGCCGTTAAGATCATACGATTTGAATCGGTTAGACTTAATTTTTGTGGGACTACATCAAAAACAGTTTTTATGTGGATAATTCTCAAACCTTGGAGCATTTGAAAACCAATATTCATCAAGTCATCGCCGAGATACCGGCGAAATGTGTGAAAAAGTGGTGGAGGATTACCTCAAAAAGGTCCAGAGACAGTCATTTAAATGGCATTGTATTATATTTTATAGATAATTGCAAGTTCCAAGCATTATAACAAAATAAAAGTTTCTTCGAAATCATAGTTTTATGTATGTTTTATTTAACTTTTCTTTTGAAACTGAGAAATGGATAACCCGCTACCAGTATTAGTTGTTGTAATAGAGATATATGTGTCCATTCCTCATTATATGGGGCATTAAATTTATTTGAAATTTGAATTAAATCGCGTTTCACTTCAAGCTCATGCTAAAGAATGCAAAGAATGTGAATGAAATATTGTTTATGTACAAACTTAAATTTTATACAAATTCCATAGCTGACTGAGCATATCGACTAATGATATGATACTTTCTTTTAAACGGTTACATATTTATTAAAGAAACAACAACCAAAAATTCATATTAAGCGGTTTGTAGAGTCAGTTAATTTATGTATTTGATGCGGTATTTTTCAAGTTTGGCTAACTGGATTTTCGACATTTTAAACTTTTCTCTCATTTAAAAATTTTTTTTCTTAAATTAATATCAACTTAGGTTTTGAACAATCTACCCTATGGTTTAACAGAACGAAGTTTATGTAACATCAATTACACTCCATTATGCATAACTCTTTCATTTTAACTTTTGATATACACCTCAATTCCTTTACATTTGCATAACCCTTTCTGGCCTCTCCTCAACAATCGCTACTTTTCTTTAGAGGACAGAGGACGGTTCCTCCATTGCATGAATTTGAAATAGGTTCAACATTACGCATCATTTCTCATCATTCAATGGCTAATCTGAATGTGAATTTTCACACTCAACCACTAGTAGTGTAGATTTTGCTATAAATATTTGCATGCTAATTTTGTGTGGAGGCAGAATCATGGCTAGGACTTAAAAAAGTATCCATAAATATGATATGGAAAAGCTTCTCAGCTTTAGTGACCTGTTTAGATTCTATTTTTTAAGAGTTGATTGGAATAGGCTATGTAGAGCTTAAGCTAAGGTTTTCAATATCTGACTTTTCCTGTATTTGATAGTACTCGACTACGTACCTTAGCTGTTGCCATGTGATGATTGAAGCGTTAATGAAACAAATCATCCTCATTTACATAGCACTACATGTGTTCCACTGACTACCACATGATAAATTTGATTTCGGGTATTCTGCTTAAGGAAAGGCCGCGTTGTTTTATGGATATCCTTGTCCTTAAATCTAGTTCTACTTGTTGTTACGCCTTGGAGATTTTATTCTGTAGAGAAAGTTCCGACTATGGATCCAAAGAACATCTGGCTTTCATATTTTTGCATAAAAATATTGCAGAGTTATTTCAATCGTAGCCAAAACAGCATTCGGTTGGAGTCTCAACAATTTTCTTTGAAAGCACAATATAGTTATTTAGTTTTTGCAAAAGGTAAAACGTGAGTATAGAACAAGATTTTCTCAAATAAGAATCCAACATTAGCAATTTTTTTCACCTTGCGAATCACTGACCTGTTCAGCATCTGGCTGGGCCAAAAGTCTGCATTTCATTCGCCAAGGATATCCTATTGATAATAATCATAATACGAGTAATCATTAAATCATGATTTATATATGGCTTGCAATATTAGATTCATTGTTAGGTTCCTTTTATTATTATTACATATTATTTATTCTTTCTTCGTATTTTCATCTTCAATATTAAACTAAAGCCGGGGGTTATTATCGCTTACATTAGCTATACGAGGTGTGTTGAAAATATAAGGTGAATTTTCACTTTTCTCAAAAAATATTTATTTATTCATCAATTTCTATTCTATCTCCTTCAAAGTAGTCCACCTCAGATATAATACACTTGTGCCAGGGTTTTTTCCAATCCTCGATGCAGTTCTGATATGCACTTTTTGGTATGTCCTTGAGCTCTCTCGGCGATTCGGGGTTTATCTCCTCAATCGTCCCAAAACGCCGTTCTTTCATGGGTCCCTTCAGTCTCGGGAACAGGAAAAAGTCGCAGGGGGCCAAATCTGATGAATACAGTGGCAGAGGCATGAAAATGGTGTTGTTTTTGGCCAAATAATCTCTCACAAGCAAAGATGAGTGAGCAGGTGCATTATCATGATACAAAAGCCATGATTTTTTTCCACAATTCCGGGCGTTTTTTTCGTATTGCTTCACGCAAACGGCGCATAACTTCAAGGTAATACTTCTTATTTACCGTGCGACTTTTTGGTAAGAACTCCTGATGCACAATGCCATAGTAATCGAAGAAAGCTGTGAGGAAAACCTTGACATTTTATTCAACTTGACATGCTTTTGTTGGTCTTGGCTCTCCTGGACTCTTCCATTGGGACGATTTGGCTTTAGTTTCGATGTCATAATCATATACTCGTACCCATGATTCGTCATCAGTTACGACCCTTTCAAGTAAATCTGAATCATCGTTGACATCATTCAACAATTTCTGAGCGACGCTCATGCGACGTTGTTTTTGGTCAAAATTCAGCAATTTTGGAACGAACTTCGCTGCCACACACTTCATGGCCCAAAATTTCCAAAAAGATTGCATGGCATGAGTTAACCGATATGTCGACATCCTCAGCAACTTTTCTAATTGTGATTCGACGATTGTCCATAACAATTTTTTTTCACTTTCTCAACATTTTCATCGGTTGTTGATGTGCTGAGGCATCCAGAGCGAGCGTCGTCATTCACATCTTCTCGACCTTCTGTGAAAAGCCTGTACCGCTTGTAAACATTTTTTTGACTCAGAGTACTCTCACCGTATGCCACTGTCATCATTTCAAGTGTTTTTGAGTACTTAATTCCATTCTTTACTCAAAATTTGATGCAACTTCTTTGATCGATTTTTTTCGATAGCAGAAAATTGTCAAACACGCAAAACATTTGTCTTATTTATGCCTCTCATAAACAAACTAAACATGCTATATGAATAAAACCGTCAACATATCTTCGAGGCGAGTGTACTAACAGAAAGAAAATAATCGAAAGTCGAATGTACGTAGTCCTCGAAACATATCTTCGAGACGAGCGTACCAACATAAAAAAAAATAATAATTGAAAGTGAAATGTACGTAGCCCGCGAAGTTTGAAAATTCACCTTATTTTTTGAACACGCGAGGCCACTTTCCAAATAACCGTTTACCTTTGCCGCCGGGAGTGGGTCTATGAGCCGGTTTTATGTACAAATTCCAATTTTCCATGAATGTCCAAGAGAAAGAATGGAGATAAAGGTTTTGCCACTGTTGAAGTGACTAAACAACTTCTTCAATTTTCAAAATTTAATAGCCAATAAATTTGTACATTTGTAATTTTTTTTTTTTTTGTTTTTCTGAAAAATAATATCCGAAAATTGCTCAATTCCCTCAAATCAAAACAAAACTAAAATAAATCGTCAACACAATTATTTCCAATTCACATGCCACAGTGCAACCCAAATTTCGGAGATGGACTATACGAGTACTTCCATGTTTTCATCCTCCCTTAGTTTGATGGAACATTTCGAAAGTGGGAGAAATATTTTAAAAGTCTTCTGTCACCAAAAAACTTCTCAATAAATTTAAAGTTTTGCTTATTAAATCATATGAGAACTAAACTTGGAAATCTATCCAGCTAAAATTCAACTGAGATATGTATAAGTTGCCATTAGACAGTCGCCTATAATTAGGCGAAATTGTTGTCAAAGTTCAAAAATATATCGTTTTTGAACTCCGTTCCAAATTTATCCTTTTCAAGGCTAATTAATAGACTAATAGTAAAAGATGTAACGCGCGCATTGAAGGTTGAAACGAAAGTGATTTTTATTTCAAATTTTCTAATACTACTATTTACAGAGTTATAAATTATGGTATGTAAATTTGTGTTGCTGTATATGGTATGGTTGTAATTAATTAATATTAAAGTAATTAAAAATTTATTTAGCGTATAATAATTGAAATATATTACATTACTCCACCCCAAATTTTTAAGACTACATGGCATCTAAAAGCAAAATTAATCAATTCATTTTAACATTAGTGATGCTTTTAAATTTTTGTTTAAGTTTAAAGAAATATCCAATCTTAGGATTATTCTTTTTGGTAAATAAAATTTATAATTTAATGTCTTCGGAAATCCTCTGGCTCGTAGCGTGATACTTTTCGACGATGTCTTGTTGTTCGGAAAAGTTCACGATCTTGTTGGCCACCACTAGAATGTTATTGATCACATGAAGTGGCGGTATGAAATGTTTCGTTATCAGCTGGTTCACTATTCGTTGTTGTTTGTGGTGTAGAAAAAGTCAGTGTTGGAAGTTGTGAGTTTACGTCGATTACGTTATAGTCTGGACCAATGACTGGAGTAATACGATTTTTCATCTGGTTAACATGTCGTCTGCAAATTCCCTTTTCGGATTTCATAATGAAAATTATTTTACCAACTTTAGCTTGTATAACATCTGGTATCCACTTCTTCCTTTTGTGATGTGATCTCTTATAATATAAAGTAAATTACTTAGGTATTTAGCTAGCATTTCGGATATGTAATCTTCTGTAATAAAACCATAAGTTTTGATTCTCAAAATTTTCCCCGATACTTGGTAAATGGGAAAGGCAGTTTAGTAAATTTCTTATTCCCTGAGCGGGAATTTTTGGGATGTTCACTCGATTTAAAACATTTTACGTGTAACTATAAATTTGTTTTTATCCTCTGATTTTTCTTAATCGCTATGTAATTTCTCAAACCACAATCATTACAAGTATTTCTTTCACATCGCCAGCAATTAAACAATGATTACCAATTCATTGTCAATCAATCTATCGGCGAACATAGATGTCAACATACATTTACACTTTCCAGGATGCTCCTGTTTTTTCAAACTTTAATCATTTATCACATGTAGTTCACAAATCAATGTCCTTGCAACAAATATGACCACAAATTGTTCATGTAAATAACTTGTCGTAATTGTGTGTTGTAAAATTGCGTAGCACTTCATAGAAAGTCCCAGCGGCGCAAAAAGGATTTAAAAGGCCTTCTAGCATTCGTGCCTTAGGGGAGTCAACGGGCACACACATATTCCATTCTAATTTCTATAAGATTTTATTGAATAAAATACATTTCCACTATTTCTTTTGGCAGAAGACCACCTGGAAATCGTTTAGATAAAGAGAAACTAGAACGTCTTTTGAGAAAGCCCCTTAAAGGCTAACCGGAAAGGGAGTTTTTGGGTGACCTGCCTAGGAACGCTAACGACCTTCTAACAGGACTTTTATAAAAGGTTTTTGGGGAAGATTTCCTAGCAGGACCTGAGAAATTTTATTGCAAAATAATAATTTTTCATAACGTTAACTACAAGGAACCTGTGGAAAAAGCAGCCAAGTTCGCCTTTTTGTAAATATATTTTTGACTATAATTTTGTTTTTAAACTTAAGTTTATCTATACGCAAAGAAAAAAACACGTTCCGAGCTCCATTGCTTCTTTGCTTCTTTTAATTTGTATGCTAAACTTTTGCCGCAAAAATTGCAACGTTTCCCGTAAAAAAAATGTTTGTTGTAAACGTTGTTATAATTGGTATGAATGAGCGTTCCTTTATGAGAAAACTGTTATGATTAGCTTTTACGGCCAACGATGAGAACTTTTATGAAGAATGCAGAAATTTAGAATGCAAATGCGAAAGACAACGTAAATGAGCGATGAAGAGAGGAGAGACAGACAAATTGAAGTCATTTGCTTTACTTCTGTTGCTACCTTCTATGTATGTGATTTGGTAAACATTCAAAACAGATCAATATCTACCGGTGAGAGAGAAAGAGAGAGAGAGAGTTAGATAGTGAGAAAGAAAGTATTCTGTAACCAAGAGAGAGGACAGAACAAAATGGAATATAAAAACTAATTCGCGACTTCGACGGGTTAAGTAGCAAAAAAAAAAAATTCTTCTTTTTTTAGTTTGTCATCAGCGTCGGTGATGTGAAGTCGGTAAAAGTGATTTTGAATGTGAAGAATATAAAATATTTATAAAAGTGCAGTTTAGTGGCAAAGACCAAATTAAAGTTACAAATTTAAGTAAAAACTTGTTACAAATTAAAGAGGTGACATATTTTACGAATAATGACATCAAAGTTGAGAAAGAAGACGTAATAAATAAACGGTAAGTATTGGTCGGTTATAACAGATGATGTGTACCAAATTTGATCGAATTCACTAGAACTACTAGAGAGTT
>JAHXMU010000039.1:411115-514728 GCA_019455685.1 Philornis downsi | reverse complement strand
AATTCGTATGCGGTTGGCACCTCGGCGATGCGATCAATTTGACAGAATTAGTTGAACGAAATAAAAGGTGTGGGCCAAAGAAAATTTGGGTTAAATCGACCATTTGTGTGGGTGGCACCAGAAGGAAGCTGGTTATTCGGTTGATATTCTCAATATTTGCTGGGCATTCCTTTGCAATACAGTGTACAGAAATTTGGATTACTGTAGTCAGCAAATTAGGAGTTGTAAAACGTAACTTCGTAAAATCGGTGAATTTGTATGGGAGATATCAGAGGTAACTTGACAGATTTACCCGAAATTGTGACAGGTTATTTCATTTTCATTCTGATATCCTCAACGCTCAATGCGTACGTAATTCGTCCAACTAAAAAGTATGAATCTAAAAATATAAAGTTTTAAATAAAATTTAAATTTTTGAAATTTAAATTTTTATGGAGGACATCAGAAAGGTTATGGTTAACGGTCGAATTTTTAAAAAAAATTTTATTTCAATGCAACGCATGATTTACCTTGGGCTACTGTAGTCGACGAATACTGTTGAGCAGGGAAAAATTGATCTCCCTTCAGTCGATAAATTTGTATAGGAAGTGCCAGAAGAAATGGATTGTAGCCCATTTCAAACTCCAGCTACGATATGGAAACATATCAGACAACGGCAAGGTTTAAGAGGTTTAATAAAGGCGATACTATAGCATTGCATCTATCTGCCAGATAGCCCAACAGATATAGTTTAATTGACTTTAGAAGTCGTGAAAAGTATGTTGTGAAAATATATTTGCTATTATGATTGCTTTCTTCTAGAGATTGCATTTTTTTTTTAGGTTAAGGTATAAAACTTCCAAGTTCTTTTTTTGCAAAATTCTAGTACATCATCAAAAACTAAAAATTTCCATGTGTTACCACTGTGACAATTACACATGTACCCAACGGAGTGTTAAAATTTTCTATATTCGGAGTTGAGTCATATGTAGACCTGCATATTGAGAAAAAAGGACAAAATTGTAAAATTTTCTTTCACATACAGGACCTTTGAACAAGCTAAAGTATCAGGTTGTTCGGTTTTTAAAAGAAGTTTATTTACAAATTTACAATTATTTTAATCTATTATATGTTCGTTATTTCTATGGGAGGTAACAAAATGGTTAATTTAGAAAATTTTGTTAAATTTTGTATGCATTTCAAAGAAATTCTGTGCACAAGAAATTACATCAGTGCTCCTTGATTGTTAAAAATTTAAAGAGGAGGGATTTAATTCCATTAAACCGGTCACTTTCTGCGAAAAGTGTGAGTAGGGTCTCATCGATATGCTCCTTCTGCAAAATGATCAAATAATGAGATGTGCCACGTTTTAAGACGTATCACACAATTATTATATCTAACAGCCAGCCAGACAGACAGATAGACACAGCCCTCTGGGCGTTCTATATGTTTTGGTCGCATTATTCTGTCTATTACAAGTATTACAAGAATGTAGCAATTAGGAATGATTTGTACCTAGCCCAACATCTCATAGGATTTACTAAATATGTCCGTATATGCAACAAAATTCATGCCAAGTTCACATGAATGATAAGTTGAACAACAAAATTTCACTTTTGATTTGAAAATGCTGGGATTTTGCATTCGAGTGACCAGAGCTCAAGTATATGTATAATCTCCCCCCTTTTTTAATAATTTCGTCCCACCTTCTTGCAAACTTTTTAATTCCTTTCTCATAAAACTTGTATGGTTTTTCCGAAAAAAAGCGTTCAATTTGATTTTTCACTTCCTCGTCGTTATGGAAATTTAAATCCTTCAAGTGGTTATTCAGATTGCGAAATACGAGTAGGTGATTGTGGTACTCTGGGGAGTACGATGGGTGAGGTAAAACTAACCACCTTAAGATCTGACAGTTTCTGACGGGTCCTCAGGGCAGTGTGAGGGCGGGCATTGTCATGATGGAAGATGACGTTTCCCCATTTAATGAGCCTCGGCCGTTTTTCTTCCAATACCGCCTTTAATTTATCTAAATGTATGATATAGTAGTCCATATTAATCGTTTGATTTGTTGGGAGAAACTCAAAAAAGACTGCTTCTTTGACATCTGACCAAATCGACAACATTACCTTCCTTGCTTTAGAGTTACTCCTTCCTTGCTTTAGAGTTGGATTTAGGGGTTTCATTTGGTTGCCCCTATGATCTTTTCCGCGTTACATTGTTGCAGGGATCCCCTGTGATGAGGTTCTTCAGAAACGGTGCCTTGTTATTTCTTATTCTTAGGTTATCGCAGACGTCAACGCGATTCAGGCAGTTGGCCTCGGTGAGATTGTAAGTTATCCCCACATCGAGGTTGCTCACAAATCCGAGCTCTTTCATGACCTCGTGAATGTTTGAGATTGATTTTCTGATTATATCAGCTATTTGCCTAACTGCTAACAAATAATAAATAATAATTAAATGTCTCACTTCCTCGGAAACAATTTGTTTTGGTCGTCCTGACCTGGGAGCGTTCGTAGCGGAGCAGTCGTCCTTAGAAAATTGTTTAAACCATTACTGGCAAGTTCTTTCATTGGTCCATTCTTCATAAACAGACTTAATTTTTAGGTTGGCTTCAGCAGCCGTTTTTTTCGCTCAGTTTTTCCACTTTTTAAAACTTTTTTTAAAACGCTATAACCACTTACGACTAGAACGAGAATACAAGTAAAAAATCACAAGTAACCAGTTTAGAGAAAGGGTGAGAGGAAGTTATGATAGTGTTTGAAGCAACTCTACGTCTTGAGAAGTGACGTATGGTGGACTAACGAATTAACCAAACGAACTTTTCGAACAACCCGCTAAATGAGTATTAAATGTGCCAGAAGACTACATATAGTAGCAGTCATGCCGCAAGAATCGAAAAAGGAATGAACATTCGATTTTTCTGGAAATTTACAAGTAGTCCTGCTTACATGGCTGCTTTTACAAGACCTATTGGAATTTATTGTCCACCACTGTGAAGATACTCTGGAAGGCCTTGAAGCTGTCACTCCTTTCGATATCCGACACTGAATTACAATTTACTGTCATGACGGTTGTCAAAGTACCAATCGGATTGAGTAAACAATAATGATTTGAACACATTGACTGCAATGTTTATTATTATTTTGATTTTCTAAATAAATTAAATCCCTCTCCGCCCTCCCACCCGTCCGGCCTAACCTAACGCAGTTGTGTTTTGGCCGGACCACTAAATGACCGAAATGGCCAAAAAATGTAATCAAATCGTATAAATGGAAGTGATATTATGTTATAGAAAAATTAATTGATTTTCTCTAGAAATTTATGACTGGTATTTCATGTCGAATTGACGTCGCTCGCTATCCCAGTCAACCAATACCCAGCTCACCCACTCATTTTCTGCCTTCTTCGCTAATGAATGGCGTTTTTGTTTATCAGCATCATTCTCATCATTATTATAAACATTGTTGTTGTTGTTGCTGTTGTTGTGACTGCTGTTACAATAGCTGGTAGTATTATTGTTGTTGCCGTGATTACTGTTGTTGTTGTGTGATGTTATTGCTGACACAGACATTGTCGGTGTTGGTGTTCTTTCTATACTTCCACACTTGCTTGTAATAGTATTTAATTTGTGTTTTAATTAATTGATTTCTCCTGGGGGTCTCTACTCTTCTTCAAGCCCCATTCACTGTAAACCAGACATTTTCGAAATTCCCTCTGTCCGAGCTGGCAAAGTTTGTGGTTTGTTCGCTCCTATGCCTGACATTAGAGTGGTTAGTTGGGGCAACCGGTGTTGGCAGATTCCATCAAATCGTATTTGTATTGTTAAGCTTCAATAAGTTCTCACTGACTTCATCGACCCGAATGGTGTGAGTATTGTTTGGTTGGGGCATAGGCGGTTCTGCAAAAAAAGGACTGCCGGATGATTTCACATCCTTGTGCTGCGTCATTAATCATGTGATTCATATTTCATTAGAAAAGTTTTGCTTGAATGCCGAACAGAAAACTGAAACAAGTAAACAATTAACAGCGTAAATGTTTGTTCTGCCATACGCCTTGCACTGCCTCCTCTATTTCTTGGTTATTGAGGAGGGCGACAATGGACTGTTGCTACAATACTGCTCCATTAAATAGGCATCTAGAAGTAAAGGTCACCTCAATCCTTGACTCAGCCAGTCAACCAGCCACCTATCTACATCGTCTCTCACTGAATGTCGGCCATTGTGCCACTGCCTTTCATTTAGGTTCATTCTCATCTTATGTTTTGTTCATCATCTGCTGTTGCGTCGTATTTTCATCTTCTTACATTCAATTATTAATTATTGTTTAAACTTTGTAAATTCTTTCTCCACTTGCAAGTATTGCAGGCCATCCTTGGCCCTTCCTGCTGTCCAAATTACCGAAAACTGTTTGCTGTTTGACTAATGGCTGTTTTAATTATACAGCAGTGTTTTTTGCCTCTCAGTTTTCACTGTAAACGCGTCTTACTCCTGTGTCTTTTCTGATTCCATAATAAAACAATTTTTTAATTAACCATAAAATAGTTTCGAGTTCGAACTCAACTAAAACTAAAACAATTTGCAATGAAAGCAGACACGTGCTTGACATGATGATGTGATGTGATGTGATGTGGAGGAATGGCAAATATTTCGCAGAAAGTTTTCAATTTATACGTCCGTTTACGCTCACGGTAGGTGATAGCTTCTTTACGGATGTATCGCTATGTGAAAATGGAGGGAATTTAAAGCAGATGTTGTGGCAAGTTAGCAAAACATGCTATTTAAGTTTAAACATTATTAATGAAGCAATTTCAAAACTGTAGATAAATACAGTGTATTTCGCAAATGTTTTCAAAGCACTTGCCTTGGAATTGCGGGTGACTGGTTGGTTTCTGTGCAAAAACATTAGTAATAGGGTGATTTTTTAATCGTAGTTTTTTTTTTAAATCGAATAAAACACTCTAATTTGCATCATATATTAAAATTGGAATCAATAAATTGGTCTTTGCCATTTAATTTTTAATGATAATTTCATACAAATATTGTCCGCAGCTCCGTCTCAAAATGTCCATTCGGGAGGTCCAATTTTTTGTCACTTTTTCGAGCATTTCGGCCCGTATTCCACGAATAACGCGTGTTATGTTATCCTGTAAGGCTTCAATAGTGTTCGGCTTGTCCACATAGACTAACGACTTGACATAACCCCACAAGAAATAATCAAGAGGCGTGTAATCGCAAGATCTTGGAGGCCAAATCGAAAGTTAAGCTGCTCACCAAATTCATCCCTCAACATATCCATTGTTTCACGAGCAGTGTGGCATGTTCCATCATCCTGATGAAATCACATGCCAATCAAGTTCAACTCAGCTAATTGGGGCAAAAAAAAAATCGAGTATCATGTTTCGATATCGTTCACCGTTGACGGTAACGCTTCTGCCACGGTCGTCTTTGAATAAAAATGGACCGATGATGCCACCAGCCCACAAAACACACCAGACTGTCGTTTTTTCGAGATTCATCGGTAATTCATGTATGACATGTGGCTGTTCATCACTCCAGATGCGACAGTTTTGCTTGTTTACGTATCCGTTCAGCAAGAAATGAGCCTCATCGCTGAACACAATTTTTCGATACAACAGCGGATTTTCATTGAGCTTTTGTAAGGCCCATTCACCAAAAATTAGATGTTGCAGTAGGTCATTCGATTTCAATTCTTGCGAGAGTTAAATTTTATAGGTTTTCAAACCCAAATCAACGTGAAAAATTTTCCTTGTAGTTAAGTAACACATGCCCAATCGCTGAGAACAGCGACGAATTGACATTTCACGATCGCCATTAGCACTGGTCGCTACGGCTGCAATATTTTCTTCGATACGCACTCTACGTACGAGTGGATGGTTTTATGTCCAACAAAGTAAATTTGGTGTGAAATTTGGAGATAACAGCACGAATTGTTGATTCAGCAGGTCGACTATGATGACCATAAATTGGTCGTATCAAACGATGCAAATTTGTCACAGAGCACGAATTTTGATAATAAATTTCAACGATTTGCAATCGTTTGTCAGTCTTTCCATGATGAAATGGCAGAGTGTACTGTACACTTTTTACTTTGATAGATGACGTTTGGACGCCATTACCGACCAGTGCTACCAAGCTGATAAACTTAAATCTTAAAAAATCACCCTGTATATCAGGTAGTAGCAGCTTAAATCACTGTTTTCAAAATAAAAAAAATACTCAATATTATCTGTCTCAAAAATTTTATAATCCCAGCAGAAAAAGACTGTCGTGGTCTAGAGGTGGTGAAGAAATGGATATTCATCGATGAATTTGAGATGGGCTTGTCATACGAGGGATGCTGTTGTTTTTGGCACACTTTTCCTACCTTTTCACCAGATCCTCTAAAACAATCAGTACTCTTTAGATAATTTTTATGACAGTTTTCTTCTTTGAAATAGAATTCACATAACTAAATAGTTTAAGTTAATAACGAATAACAACAAACTTAAAGTTTTTGCGTCGGAAAAAAACTAGAAATGTGTAATATTTTGACAACGGCTGTCGGTTATGACTGCTCTATTTTATCTGTTCTTTTGGCGTAATTAAAAAGAGAGCGGAATTTTTGAGAGCTATGAAAATACTGGTTGCGTTTTTTCTTTGATATCTTCTACCCGTTTCGCTATACAAATGCTATCCGGTATACGCTAACGGGGATAGTTTTGCACGCTAAGCTTAACAGGGTATAACTTGTATAAAAAAGTAAGAGAAAAGTGTTATATTCCAAACAATGCGACCAAGTTCTCCTACGTAAAAGTAAACAAAGAATTTAAATAAAAAGGAGAACGTTAAATAAAAGTAGTTAATCTTTTTGCAAACATCAGTTGGTGAATTTTGGTTTTATGTGTTATTGGCGTTATTGATGAGTTATTGTTATTGCGTTATTGTTGAGCTTGGTGATGAAGAGGACATGGCTACGATGGTCTCAACAATTGCCTTTTAATCCTTTACTTCATGGGCATCATTGCAAGCTTCTAGCAATTAAGAAACACATTAGAATTGAGATTTCCAGAATAATAACAATACTTACATTTACAAAGTTATCCATCAGCATAAACACAATGCGTTCCAATTCAATTTTAATTTTAAGTTATTAATTGTTGCGTTTATTTTATAAATGGATGATAAAATGATTACGAATGAGAACAAAGCAAAATGAACAAACATTTCATAAATAGCAATGCTGCCAAATTAATTTTGCTAAGCGCTGATGCGTTTTTTGGTATCCTATGCCGGTATTCTACTATTCTTTAGAAAACTGTACTTTCTTTATTCGTTAAATGAAAACAATATAAGAGGTGTGTTCACAAAATAAGGTGAATTTTATTTTTTCTCAAAAAATATTTATTTATTCATCAACTTCTATTCTATCTCCTTCAAAGTAGTCCCTCTCAGATATAATACACTTTTGCCAGCTGTTTTTTCCAATCCTCTAAGCAGTTCTGATATCCACTTTTTGGTTTGTCCTTGAGCTCTCTGAGCGATTCGGTTTTTATCTCCTCAGTCGTCGCAAAAAGGCGTCCTGTCATGGGAACAGGAAAAAGTCGCAGGGGCCAAATCTGGTTAATACGGTGGCTGTGGCATGATAACGGTGTTGTTTTTGGCCAAATAATCTCTCACAAGCAACGATGAGTGAGCAGGTGCATTATCATGATGTAAAAGCCATAATTTTTTTCCACAATTCCGGACGTTTTTTTCGTATTGCTTCACGCAAACGGCGCATAACTTCAAGGTAATACTTCTTATTTACTGTACGATCTTGTCGTAAGAACTCTTGATGCACCCCGCTATGGCAATCGAAGAAACCAGTGAGCGAAACTTTGACATTTGATCGAATTTGGCGTGCTTTTTTTTTTGGTTTTGGCTCTCCTGGACTCTTCTATTGGGACGATTGGACTTTGGTTTCGATGTCATAACCATATACCCATGATTCGTCACCAGTTATGACCCTTTTAAGCAAATCTGAATCATCGTTGACGTCATTCAACAATT
Organism: Philornis downsi; assembly: GCA_019455685.1. Classification (NCBI taxonomy): domain Eukaryota; kingdom Metazoa; phylum Arthropoda; class Insecta; order Diptera; family Muscidae; genus Philornis; species Philornis downsi. The sequence continues at coordinate 506,701 of JAHXMU010000039.1, read as the reverse complement.
CCTGAGCGATACCCATGTGACGTTTTTTTTGGTCAAAATTCAGCTATTTTGGAACGAACTTCGCTGCCGCACGCCCAAAATTTCCGAAAATATTGCATGGCATGAGTCATGCGATATGCCGACATCCTCAGCAACTTCTCTAATTGTGATTCGACGATTCTTTATAACAATTTTCTTCACTTTCTGAATATTTTCATCGGTTGTTGATGTGCTGGGGCGTCCAGAGCGAGCGTCGTCATTCACATCTTCTCGATCTTCTGTGAAAAACATTTTTTTGACTTAAAGTACTCTCACCGTATGCCACTGTCAACATTTCAAGTGTTTTTGAGCACTTAATTCCATTTTTTACACAAAATTTGCTGCAACTTCTTTGATCTATTTTTTTGTTTTTGATTTTTTGATAGCAGAAAATCGCCGAACACGCAAAACCCTTGTCTTATTTATGCCTTTCACAAACAAACTAAACATGCTGTATGGATAAAACCGTCAAAATATCTTCGAGACGAGTGTAACAACATAAAATAATAGCCCGCGAAATTTGAAAATTCATCTTATTTTTTTTGAACACGCCCCGTACTTTAAAATTAAGTGCAAACCAGGAGTGCATTCCAGTTCAAATACATTTTATGTATGGATGGTGTTTTTTCAGCTCATATTTGGTTATAACCACGAAACGATCACTTATCTTACAACGATCCAGTGCATCATTTAAGAGATTGTCTGGTCCCAAACCGTCCCATGTACGACATTTTTCTAGATGTCCTTTTTAATAAGCAGTAATTTTTTAATACCGCACATTCATAAAAAGGTGCCTTTATTAGTTAGTTCACACCATTATTATTACGAGTTAATCATTTAATTTTCGCTGAAAGTTTCAAATAAACTTATTGCCAAATTTCGCATAGGTGAAATTTAAATCTTAATAACCCTCATATCGGCAACTAATTTGTGAAAGTCGCCCACAAAATACAAAAGTTAACAAATTTATCCATTCCTTGTGTACAGAGGTGGTGATAGATTGATAGAGATGATTGATATGATAGCGGGGGGGAGCAGCAGGGAATCCTCTAATCAATTTGAGACCTCTCTCGTTGTAGTTGTGGAATGTAAATGTTGGACTGTATTGCGAATTATCCAGTAGCGATGATCTTTAGGAGGACCAATTTCACAGTTGGTTTCTACCAGAGAACTGAAAATTGGAACTTGTAATTTGGATCATATAATTCCACAGTCATGTGAAATTATATGTAATCAAATTGATATTGCACAAATTACAAGTGGCGATAAGTAAAGGATGAGAATTAGAATTACTGCAAATTCAAAGGAGATTTATTGAGGCAACGAGTTGTGCTTACCAGTTGATATCTAATTTGTAAGTGATCTTTTCTTATTACCCAACTTTTGACAACAGTTAATTTCATATGTTACAATTCAGAATGCAGTTACATTTAGTACACATATTTTCACTCAATGGAGTTATGTAACACTTCAGGGGCAAAAATTTGAGTTAATTCACAATAATATTCTTACACAAGTACATTTTACAAAAAGTACATTGTACAAAAGAAAGGTTAATTTTAATATAAATTCAATGGAAAATTCAAATATGTATATAATCTTAAAATTATGGCTAAAATGTTGAAGTTAAGACACCTTGTATAAAAATATTTCTCGATATTGTTTCTAATAGACAGCCTATAGTACATTTACCAATGTTGTCTATCCATAAATATTACTCACATATTGGTTCACTTCACTATTATATATGCCAACAAGTTGATCATTTACTTTTGTGTTAAAAGTTTCAAATAAATTCATTATCTAATTGTGCATCGTTAAAATACAAACTTCAATAACTCGCATATCTACAGCTAATTTCTAAAAGTCACTCACAGAATCCAAAAGCCAACAAATTGATAATTTCATTTCAACTTTATGGCATTTGGGCGCTCATAAGGCTAGACATAGAATTTATACGATATTCACAAAGGGGCAAAACGTTGGCCCTTTACTCTTACGAGTACCATGCAGCAGTGTTGGGCCACCTCAACCACCAACTTTAATTAGTTTATGCTACAAGCGACGATGTCTCGTATACGTGATGTGGCAACATCGTCTGTCAGTAGTGGCCACAGTTGCCGCTAACACTAATGCCACCGCAGCCAACTGAATAAGGAAACGTCGTTGGGAGGTGCATCAGTGATGTTGCGGTCCTTTCGAATTCCGAGTTTATTCGTTGCTAACTGAAACTAAACGCTTTCCACAAATACAGCATCCATATAGCTGCAGTGAAGACCTACAACAACAATTCGAGTGCTCGCAATGTTGCATCAAACATTTCACCATTGCTTGAAGCAATCTAATTTAGCAGAAATAATTTGAAACCGAAAAGTTTGTGGTAGAATCAAACTTTAAAACAGCATTTTATATTGTGCAAAGTATGAAGCAGTTATTCCATATATCACACATACAACGGGCACGTAAGCACATAACCAGTGGAATTTTTCTGAAAAACTTTACATTCAACATAGGAAATTGTTAGCAACACCAAATGTAAATACTGAAATGTCTGCGAAACCACAAAACTCTTAAATGAAATAATCACCAGCACATAATTCGTGGATTCCTGCTGTATTGCGGCGCTGCTGCAGTGCAGACGAATCAGATGTACACTCTAGGATAGTGTGGACATTCAACGAACGAACGAACGTATTTCAAAATGTTTGAATTTTCAAATTTCACAATGAATAATGGCAATGGTTTACGACTATTTTTTGAGATGATCACTGAGCATTACCAAAAGAAGAAAAAGGTAATTTTATTTAGTGGATAAATCGGTGTACACAAAATTGCTCAATTCTCAGTGTCTGACTGATAATTATCGCCCAAACTACACGGATGAATCACCACAACTCGGCTATATCTTCCTTTTACACAGTGGGCTATATGCAGTGGCTATAGGGAAGAATTTATACGAAAAAACTGACGAAAATGTTACTACCACCCAGGCAAAGCGACTAATGCTAGAAAGACAAAAAGTTATTCTTACGGAACGGGCGCTCGTTCAGAATAAAACTTTAGAAACGCATAATTTTAGCGTTTAATAAAATACTAGAGAAAGGAGACAGATGGAAAACAATCACATAAATGAACGCCTCATGCAAAAAAATATAAAATCAAAATACTTTTACAGTGCAGATATACAATAATAAGGAATTTTAAAATTTTTGTACTTTTAGGTGTAAAATTACAAAGAAACAGAATACATAATTAAGGACAAAAATCATCACTTACAAATAACATCTGAAGGTAAGTATGTAATTATGTTTTTATATTATTCTTGAGAGAAATATTTCGAAATTCATATTATTTGGCGATAATATAGGGAAAACAGGGTTTAATATGGTTCCGTTGCTTAACACAAACGGCTAAAGCTAAACTTTATCAACATTTCGCCGTGCATTTCTCTTAAAATGCGAATGTGGGAAGCAAATAGTTTTTCGGAATCCTCGCTTAGATGACGAATCAGACAGGGGATAGAAGCCCTGATTTTGGTTTTAACCTCTGTCTTGGATTCTTGCCTACAGGACATGGGTCACTCAATACCTTTATGCATAAGACAGCTCTGTCCGATCGCGAGTCATGCAATCGTCGTGCACCAGTCGAAGACTGGCGGGATATGTTGTGCGAATGTCTCTCATATGCAGATATAGGGACCTCCAGCGATGACCGGATAGTCAGCAACATGTTCTCTACCCTGAGCGTTTTAGTCTGAGCAACTGTGTTTGCTCCCAGAGCATTTACTCGGCGTAGTACTACTACAATGTAATTGTAGGAAGTGGGTCTGTTGACCTTTTCAAGGCAGTCTGACCTGAGGGTTGAGCGACTGGAAGACTGTTTGGATCAGTCTCGTTCAGCTTCATAGGCAGCAGCTGCTCGTATGCAGAAGCATCAGGCACTGGACCGCAAAGGATTGAAAATGGGAGTAGGTTAGCTTAAGAGTCTGATCAGAGGCCTTGTCTGGTGCCGGGGCAGTTCTCCTCTTCCTGCTCTGTTATCTGCGTCTTTTTGATCTCTCGGGGGGTGCGAAAAGGCATGGGTTTTCCTATGCCTATACTTCATGGTTGCCGTTCACCATCGCCGAACGGAAGGGGTTTGGAGTTTTCAACTTCTCCCATCGGTAAGGATACTGCATTCTTGCAATGTAGTAGTATCGACCGTTCTACCTGCCTGGGAACTCCTCATCTGCAGGTATATAAAAAATTTCCAGTCTGTACTCTTTTGCTGCAGGGCCACCAATTCCGTGAAGTATGGTGTATTTATCTCAATTTCGTAGCAGCTTTTGCTGTGCAGCTCCAACTGGTGAATTTGGTTTGGTAGCGTTGGAATCAGGAGGCGCCGTTACAGAATTATCAACTGAATATTTAGTGTTGGAGTCCTAGTGGAAGTTTCAAATGGGTTGTTGGTTTAAACCGAAATCTGTAGTAAAGTTTTTGTGCTCGAATGTGCAGTTGCATTTTGCAACCGGGTGCTATAAACTTATGGAGAAACATAGGTGGCAAGAGAGACTTCACCTCCGCTAATGGGAATTATGTTCCATACTAGTATAATCAATGTGGTATCTTTTGGCTGGAATTAAGGTCCAAAAATTGTCAGCCCATATCGCATTGTAATATGCCCAGTGGTAAGCACACCGTGGCCAGGACCTTCACGGCGAGGCTCACGTTGAACTCCCGTATAATCGGTGATATCAACCATGTCGTGCCAACTTGTCGTCAGATGAGTGGGCGTGCCAAAAAAAGGCGTTTTTCTCATATATAATATATCGCTACGACTTCTTTTTTTAAAGAAATCCGTAACATTTAGATGTTTTCACTAACCATGAAGTGTGTTAATATTAATTTTGTACGGTATTTATGGAAAACTACTCCTCTATTTCAAATAACGAATAAAACTTTCTAAATTTAAGAAATTTTGGAAAATGCCCTTTTTTGTAGGATGTTAGGACTCTATATAAGCCCATTTGCGATACTTATATTGCCATCAGATAAGTAAAGATTACCATTAGCATTTATCTTTTCACATATAATTCAGACACACAATAATTTGTCGACCAATTGAGTTGAGTATTTGATGAACTCAGTCATCATGATTTTAGATTTGAAACATTTATATTGATTGGCTGTAATTTTCAAGATATCACATTACAAAATATGAGAAAACTCTTTTTTACCCATTTTGGATAAATATGACTATATTTGCCGGTTATGTTTCAAGCTGAAAAAAATTACCTCATTAAGTCTGTTATACCGAATTCAAATTTAAAAAAAAATATGCTATTGTTCGATGAATAGTAGCACTAAGTGTATCTGGGAAGATTTTACACGTTGCACGACAGTGACCTGATGATATTTTGTCCCATTCTCGGCATGGAGCAATCTTTAAGGTGTTGAACGTCTTATACTTTGTTGTTGGTACTTTGGCTTCCAGAATGATCTATATAGAGAAATCCATTGTGTTTAAGACTAAGGAATATGGTGGCCATCGTTGTGAAAAATTAAACTGGGAAATTTTTCTTGTAAAAACGTTGGCTTCCCGCTTTCTACTGTATTGTTTGTGTGCCCAATATAATACAATATCGTTTAAAATTTTTTGCCGGTTAATTTGTTGACCGTATTCAATGAAAATGAGTAGTATGCAATCTAAATCTTCACGAAAATAGCCACCATATTCCCAGCTCTTAAAACCAATGGACATTTTTGCAAGATCCATTCTGCGGGCCAAATTATCAACTAAAAAATATGAGGGAGTAAACGTTTTAAAGATTGTTCTTTGCCGAGAAAGGGACAAAATATATGCCACTTTGTGGCTGCAAAACCGTCGTTCGGTGATTATGTTAACAAGCCAAATTGCCACATATAAAGCTCGGGGAAGGGATTCTGGAAACCCCACTGGATTCGTTAAAAGTGACTGCTTGGTCCGCATTAGGGTCTGGAGGTGTCATTAGGCTGTATTTTTTCGAAAACTATCTCAAAAATATCAACTGCTGTAACCAATCCAGAGGCGGATATTTAAATGACATTGTATTTCTTATATAATGGCATTATAGTGAAATAAATATCATATATTTTTATCATCGAAATCATACCATTTTGTGTGTTTTATTTAATTTTTTTTTAACCCAAAAATGGATAACCCTATACTATCATGCCACAGACGTGCAGGGTGGGAAGGATTACCGGGCAGACTCTATTTTATTATCCGCGCTATACCGGCTATACTGAACAATAAATAACATGTTTTTCACTTACAACTGGCGCCATCTGTTGGCAAACAGCGGGAACTTAGTTGTGCACCCAATATAATGCGAATTTGAAAAAGCTCTAGTGAAATTGTAATTATTTTCCATATAACCTTTTAGATATCCATGTCGTAATTAGAATTACTGCAATTTGGTAGTACAATTTTATATAAATACCACAGTGTGCCAGAAAAGGTGGCGATAACATAGTTTGCTACATGTCTTGCCAATAAAATCATCTCATACAACATCATAACCCTCAACTTGTGGACCCCCGCTTGCATTCTTGCCGCAATATTCTGCTTTCGAATACAATATATTGCATTACCCAGTGGTATCCACTTCTCTCCTGTGAAAACGAATTCATTTTAACAAAAGCTGCGTACGTTCATTTTTATTTCTTGTTTAGCATTATTTTTCAAAGTTGTAGTTTTAATGAAGTTTTCGCATGTTGCTTAGTAACAAATAACATTAAATCAAAACATAATTCAAAATTAAATGTTGCACAGCATAGCACACACATACACACACACACACACACACACACACACAATATCAAAAACTTATATCAACACACAGATATACACAGCAATCTCCTTGTTGTGGAGAAAATTGTATTCGTAGTCTGTAGTAGAGCTTCTCAAGTTACAACTTCAAATCTGTACTAAATTTTGGCATTAAAATGTTGCTATTGCTGTTGCTGCTATTTCAGTTGCTGTGAAAAAAGTTTGCGACATTACACACAAACAACGGCAGAATGTAAAGAGTTAATTGCTGATTGTTTTAAACAAGAAAACTACTCGTACTAGTATTCGTTCTAGTAGTCGTCCATGCGTTCGCTCTCTCCGGCAAACAATTTATTCAAATTCTGTAAAAGTGAAGTTCTTCTGGTGCTCCATTGTTCCTGCTCAACATTGTTTTGGCTAACAATTGGACGCTGCAACTACAACAGCAGCAACAGCGACAACAACAACAAGGACATCATCCATTATTTACAATAATAAAAATTTATGAGTAGCCAAACAACGAGTAAGTTTTAAATTTTTTGAGAAAACTTACTAACACAAACAAACGGGTTTTAACAAATAATCAATTTTGGTTTATATAATTTGGAACGAGGCTTTACATTTTGTTTTCCATGGCAAAAGTAGTTAAAAACTTCATATTAAATATAATAAATTCGATTTAGAAATGCGGTTTTTGTAATGTCATTAAAGCCTTATGTTGGCTGAAGTTTATAATAAATATCAAGGGATGCATATGTTAAAGTTTTTATTGTCCCCCACACGAAAGATTGAGAGCATTTCTCAGTGGATATAGGAAATAAAACTATAGTCAATTGAGCTGTGCCCTCTTGTCTGAGTAACTGTCGCAAATCTATATGAAAATTTCGCATCCTAATATTTGGTCAAATTGCACCAGAGATAGCACATGGATCCCCAATCTCTAGTACTTGCAATACAAATTGATGGCTTTATCAAAGTTTAATCTTTTTCCCCTATTTTCTAATTGAGAGGCTTTATTAAGTTGAAGATTCGCCTGCAGCAGAAGGAGCACAGGAGACCAAACTCTTTGGATTGCCGCACATATAGGGCATACATAAATATGCCTAGTTTATTCTCCAACTAAGTGGCTAAGTAAGAAATGTCTGATATAACACGAACTGCCATCAGGAATGGAAAGTTACAAGTTGGTCTCAAAATTAGCTTTATTTTTCCTTTTAGCCCGTTATATTTTTCCAGCGATATCATAATAAATACTTTCCATACCCTGTTTAAAGTATGAGCAGTCAAACTCCTTAAAATAACCATCAATCGTAGATTGCATTTTTCATTATTGGCACCGAGCCATTTATTCAAGTTTGGAAATTGAAAATAGTCCGATGGAGTTACATCTGGCGAGGTGCACGATGAAGCAATTTGAACTTTAATTCATTAATTTTGGCCATCGCAATAGCGGATGTGTGAACTGGAGCATTGTCCTGATGAAACAACATTTTGTTTTTTGCCAAATGCAGCCTTTTTTCATAATTTCATCACCTAATTGCTGCACTAAATTAGCATTACATTCACCGTTGAACGTTTTTCCTTTCTGAAGATAATCAATAATCCCATGCGCATCCCAAAAAAACAGACGCCATGCCCTTGCCTGCAAATGGAACTGTCTTCGCCTTGTTTGGTTATGGTTCTCCCATATCCAGTCCACTGCTTTGACTGTTCCTTTGTCTCGGGTGTAAAGTAAATCGACGGCTTTATTGCGGTGAAACATAGCTCAACACTCTACTGAAACATTTTCACGACGCTGTTTTTGCTCTATTGAAAGCAAGCGCGGCATTCATCTAGCACACAGTTTTCTCATTTTTAAATCTTCGGCCAATTCAGTGTCAGCAGCTGTAATCTATGTCACTTGACAATGATGAATGTTCGTTGATTTGACAAACCGTGAGCGACGTTAGATATGGAATAGTCCCCTATCCATCCACCTATCCCCTTATCCAGATACTCCCCTATCCCCTATCCACCTATCCATTCACCTACCCACCTTTCCAGCTACCTACCTGTCCTCCTATCCAGATATCCTTCTATCCCCTATCCCCCTATCCCCTATCCCACCATCCACCTATCCATCCACCTACCCACCTTTCCAGCTATCTACCTGTCCTCCTATCCAGCTATCTACCTGTCCTCCTATCCAGATATCCTTCTATCCCCTATTCCCCTATCCCCTATCCCACCATCCACCTATCCATCCACCTATCCAGCTATCCAGGTATCCTTCAATCTCCTATCCCCCTATCCACCTATCAACTATATAGTCGTCACAACCTACATTAAAAAAATTTAACCTTTTTTTATTTGTTGGACCTAATTTAGAATATTTGGAACTGCAATTACCCAAATTAATAGAATTCTGAAAGTCCTCAAATTGTACTTAAAATTTGCAGTGTTTTTTTTTATCGCTGTCTGTTTCTTTCGCCAAGGAAGGACTTTACAGCAGTTATGCAAGCATTACCAATTACATAGCTCTAGCACAATTATAATACGCATGCGAACAAAAGTTTATTTGTAGCAATATTGACATTAACGTTAGACCCTTTCATTTGTGGAAGAAAATCAAATTTTGTACTCGAAGCTGCAGTTGTGTGTGCTAATTAACGAAATTATTATTTTTACAGGATCTTGAATGTCCTTTTTCTGTTCATGTATGCAGAAAGAATCTTCTGGATAATCGCCAGCTATAAATTTCATCTTAATATATCTTAAGCTGTTTGTGATAAATGTAATTATTTGTATGCTTAACTGTCATTTATTTAAAGCCTAATTACTTAGTATGGCCTAAATATTTGTACAATTCTATTAAAAGCACAGCAGCCTCATCTACACCATTGCAAAGTCTTCCAAACAAATATGGCAATTTCAAAAATTACATGTGAATATTTTTTCACAACATTAATTTACAAACATTCATTATGTTTAAATGCAATAACGGGCAACATACACTTAAATATATTTTGTCCGAATACTGTGCACTCACCGACTCCTACTCCTACCCAACGTTTTGGCGATGCCGATGTTGGTGATGGCAGCATGGCAGCCACTGATGCTTGCCAAACAATTTACATTGTAAAAATATTTTGTCTTTTATATAAATTTCGCACAATAGACATTCTTTTGATGATTACATTAGACAAAGGCAAAAAAAAAAAAAACTTGGGAATAAAATTTAACTACATTTTAACAACGTCATCATGTCACTGTTACTGGTACTCCAATTTCAGCTATTGTTACAGGCTATTCCTGCTGTAGGGCTTAAGGTGGCACAAGGTGCTCGGTATTCCGAAAGTGACGTGATGTATGGAAAATGGAGGCTCGTAATGTTCGTGCTGTCTGACATTAGTACAAGTGACATTAAAATACTTAAAATTAATTACATTTAATTATAACAACTGCATAATGGAATCAACAACATCGTCAAGTAGTGGAAGCCAAAGTACTAAACATTCTACTGTCACCATCACTTACTGCTTTCCTTCCTTCCGTCTTTTCCATTTATCATGCTTCAGGCTTACTTCCTGCCTTGGCAGACCTTCCACTCATTTTTTTTATCATCACCAAATTTTATGTCCCAGTGAGTTGGCGCTACATGAGTGAGGTCCACATGAATGACTTTAATGACATGTTGAATTCATGTTTATAGATGAATATAAATGGTATTCTAAATATGTGGGCATCCTTTCGGGTATCTATTATTATGTAGGGTAATGGGCGTTGAGTCGTTGATATTGTAGTGGGCGTTGATTCGTTTTTTAATGACGTTTTAATTATAATGCGGAATGTAAATGTCTTAATATGGGCAAGTACTCGTTCAGGCAGATAACAATTTAGCCATTAGTGCTTAGCAGTAATTTGATGACTTCGCCAAGCTATCGGATTTCTCTGCAGAAGACGTACGTATTTTTAATAAATTGCGGTATGTATGAAAGGGCGAGCATTTGTATATATATATAATGTGCGCATATGGTCGAAAAAATAAGTATACCTGCTTATTTTTGATTTATGTTTAATTTTAATTACTTTAACGGAAAATAAACATGACAATTCTTTTTTATTTACATAATTTTAATGTGGTAATGCCTTTAAAAGTGAAAACAAAATTGGGGCTTCCCCGTTGTTTTCATTGCGAGTTAGTTTTGTTCAGGTGTGTGTTCAGTACTTGGTCAAAGTAATAAATACATTGCTCAATTCTTTAATATTGCCGCAGTCCGCTGTAGTCTTATTGGAAAGGCAAGCTATTTTACTGTTGTTTATCTTTATTCATAACAAAATATTTTGTTAAAAAATTCAGCCGTGGGTCGAAAAAGTCATTGTTCTCCGGAGGAGAGAAAAATTGTTTCAAGACTAAAAGAAAGTGGCCAAAGTCTTCGTTCTATAGCAGAAACTATGAATCGGTCGCCATTTTTGTACAAAATGCTTTAAAGCCTAAAAAGCCCGTCGAAACTCGCAGAAGACCCAAAAAAAAACTGCAAAAGCAACAGATATCCGCATTGTAACACTTGCGAAGAAGGACCCGTTTGTGTCTTCAAGAGCGATTTCAGCAGACTACAAGAAGCATATTTGCCAGGACGGATAGCCCGAAGAGTTCCTTTGTTTAGACAAACAAATTTAAAATTTCACCGGAGGAGACGATGAAAAAAAATGCCGAAACATTTTGTGGAGCGATGAAACAAAAATTAATGTTTTTGGAAACGCCATGTAATTTCATCGCGAACAGTTCGTCGTAGGCTACAAGAAGCACATTTACCAGGACGGATAGCCAGAAGAGTTCCTTTGCTTTGACAAAAAAAAAACTTAAAGTCTAGATTGGCGTGATAAATGTTGTTCTCTTAAACAACTTTTTTTAATTCATGTAAATTATTTTTTCTTTATACATTTGATACACAAGTTTATCCATTTAACGATTTCAAAAGTATAGTTAAATATTCATATTCGTAAATGGTAAACCTTTCACTATATAAGTAGTACTTCAGATGACAGATATTTAATAGCTGACAACCTTGCCAGACCGGCGGTTTTAAAGCCACTAAATGGGTAACCCTGAATAACACGTTTTTATGAAGTTTTTCGGTTGCTTTTAAAAATAATTTAATTTGAGGGATCTCTTACCGCTTAGTAATGCATGTTCGATACCGTTATTCAATATTGGCCGAAAAGATACCGCGGAAATCTGTCAATTACCATTCGAATGCACTGCTTTGAATTACTCAAATTTGTAGGTTTCGTTTTAGAAACTTTCTATTTGCATGAACTTCACAAGAACATATTAGATGCAGTAACGTCAGAAGACTTTGTTATACCACGGAATATAACGTTTCTTTATATCATCCAATTATGGATTTGTTTTTCTTACAATTCTGCCATAATAAGCATTGACTATGGGATGATTTGCAACACTTTGTTGAAACCTTACAGAATTGGGAGTGATTATATTTTGACGTAGTTCTACATTTTTTAACATTTTCAAGTATCATCTTGGAAGGAACATTCGTTAGCAACCATGTATAAACGATAATGGTTAAAAAACGACACGAAACAGTACCGCTTTTAGTGGGCTCAAATAAAACAACAGCAAAATATAGAAACATATAGTAAAATATACCATTTTATAAAAAATTAATGAATCGGCCAACACAGACAGTAAGAGAACCAAATTTTTTCACCATTTCAAGTGAGGGAGAAGCCAAAGTACGAATAGCCCGAAAGCAACTTCTTCTTTATTTTCTCAAATATGATACTACGTACTCATTAATACTACGAAAACAACACTATCCGACCATTGACACATTTACCGCTCATCCGTTTCCGTCACAGAAAAAGTTACCAATTCATATTTAAAGCTTTCCCATAAGAAGTTTCACTTCACAGTGTCCGAATGACATCTGGCAGTTCGTTATTATTAAATATGGGATGCTGCGTGGAAGAAAAAGTTCGTTGAGCAGAGTATGAACCAAGAATAAGGGGATGCTGACGTTTCGAATAAAATTTTATTATTTTTCAACTTCATGGCTTTGTTATTTATCAGAATCCAAAGTGATTTGTGAGAAATAAATGCATTTTTACTACATCACTGTTTGCTGCTCCATCAGAGGCGGACCAGCCAATAACAGCCAAATATGATCGCCCTCACGATATTTTAGTCGATTCTTTTATATGTGAATTCAAAGTTATGATGTAGACGGCATGTGATTTCAGCAAGGCAGTATTACTTGCCACATAGCCCCAGAAATAATTAAATACAGGGTGGCGCAATAGATCTTGCATATTTAAAAAATAGATTAAAAAATAAATACAAAAGGTACGGTTAAAATAAATCTAAGGCATTGTAGAGTAATAAATGGAGTTTATTTTTTAAAAATAACATCATCTAAATGGTGACCCTCTCTACGACGGCACTCCTCTAACCGCAAACGAAAATTATTGAAAATTTTCTTCAGTAATACTGGTGTAATGGCTGCCATTTCACCACGGATATTCTCCTTGAGCTGAACGATGTTTCTTCGATTATTACTGTAGACTTTGTGTTTGAGGTATCTGCTGTTTGATTTTGGGATTTTCACTGTTCCAGTAACGACAATTTTGACGGTTTACGAACCCATTCATAAGGAAATGAGCCTCGTCAGAGAAAAGGATATTGTCAAAATTGGAAAATCGATTAAGCATTTCATTAACAAATGCGAGCCTTGCTATGAAGTCAGACTCTTTCAATTCTTGTGTTAATTGCAGTTTATATGAATGCAGTTTAAGATCCAATGTTAAAATTCGTTGTTAACTTCGTCGCGATAATTGTAAGACAGACGATCTCTTGCGAGTCGACATTTGTGGATTTCCTCGTACTGACTCCATAACTCTCTCAACATTGTCTTCGGTCGTTGATGTTCTTGGGCGACCATTTGTTTGTGGTTTAAATGTTGAACCGGTCTCTTCAAAACGCTTTACCCATATTTTAATTAAATTATCACTCAGAGCTTCACTAATTCGCCGTAGTCCATACTCAGCACAATATAGTCGCCTAGTAGCAATATATGAACGAGAGTTCTCGTAAAATGCACGCACGCAAAATGCGCGACGCTTCCCGTCGAAGTGATTCATAGCGACTAAAACTCCATGAGCCCGCCAACCCAACGATGTAAGATGATGCAATATGCACGTTCTATTGCGCCACCCTGTACTTGTATGAACCATTTCATACCTGCTTGAAAACACTCCTTAGGTAAATTTGCAGCCAAATTTGTGGTATTCTTATCAATCTTTTAACAAATGAATACAACAATTTCATATAGTGATCGGTAATCAAAAAATGTTCATTCATCTAGTTATTCAACTCTATATTTAATGAATATTACACTATCTAAGAACCAAAAATTCCACTAAGTTCCTCTTAAACTCTAAAAATCTTCCAATTTGTATGACAACAATTTGTTGATGTCTTCAAAATATTTGCGCTTAAATTCAAGACCAAAGCCAAACGGATTTTAACCTTTGCCATTCGCGTAGTGGAAAAGCCACAACGCTATGAAGACCACAATATGCTTGCAGCATTTGTAACTGCGGTGGTCCTGGTTCAGCCGAAACAAAGTTACACGAATGACAAAATTAAAAATGGACCACAGGAAATATATACTACATTTTTTTCTCTTTTTTATCTGCGGGAGGGCCGGCGAGTGGGAGAAATGGTGATTGGAAACATACGTTTGTTGTTCACTATTTTATTGCCGTTCGTTTGAGTTCTTGTTGGTCCGTCAGCTCAGTGAATACCATCATCAGCTGTTTTTGCGCCAATTTTGAAGTTTCGTCTGGAGGACAAAAAGACATCGGTATTTTCGCTTCCGGCTACACGAATAAAAGCATTGCAGCGTATTTGTACAGCCACACCATATTGGGTTTGGGGTCAAAAACTTCGGCCAGCTATTGCTTTTCGTGGCCATTGCGGCTACAGAGGCCACAATAGGGCATGTGGTAAAATTGATAACATGGAAAAAAAAACATGCCGAAATTATAGACACCACATGGACATGGATAAGTTATTTCGTAATATATTTTCTCTATAACCACCGCACACTACTGCTGTCGTATTGTGTAACTTGAGGATAAGAGAGCAAAAGAAAACGAACTATTAGGATTATTGTTTCAGTGGAAGGAAACACCCGGAAAACTACTTTTAAGCGTGTCTGGCTACTTAACCCACAACGAAGTAAGACATAGAGCCAATGGCAGTTCCTGAGTGACTTGCAAGTGTTGTTTCATTCTTGAAGTTACCACTTCCAAAAGGGATGCTCCAAATGTTACTAAGGTACATATTTTGGTACGGGTATTCGGCATATATTAAAGAGTGTCCCAACAAGAACGCACGATTTAGACTTTAAATAAAACACCGATATTTAGACAAAAATCCTGAAATTTATTATGTCGTAAAGTAGACAGAATGAGGTTATGTATGGAACAACACATCGGGCAGATGGCCGCCGCGGCTTTGCTGACACACACGCGATCTTTTAATGAAATTTTCAATGACCGTTTTACATTAATGCTGCGGTATTTCATTAATGCAGCGTCCAATTTTCTCTTTTAAAACTTGAGTCGTCATTCGCTGTTATTCGCGTAAACCATCGGCTTCAAAAAAACCCCAAAGAAAAAAGTCTAATGGTGTTAAATCGCACGATCTAGGCGGCCAATTGTGGTCTCCAAAATGCGGAATAATGCGACCGGGAAATGACTGATGCAGCAATTGAATTGTTTCTCTGGCTGTATGACATGTGGCGCCGTCTTGTTGAAACCACATGCCCTCCACATTCATTTCTTCAATTCTAGGCACGAAAAAACTGGTTATCATTTCACGATACCGAATACCATTGGCTGTTTGCTCATGACATGTCTCATTTTCATAAAAAAAGGTCCAATTATTCCTCCAGCCCAAAATCCACACCACACAGTGACACGTTGAGGATGCATTTGCTTCTCGTGAATCACTCGAGGATTTTCCTCACCCCAAATGCGACAATTCTGCCTATTGACGAAGTCATCAAGATGGAAATGGGCCTCGCCACTGAAGATGATCTTATCGGCGAAATCAGCATTTTCATGTTGTCTCTCCAATACCCAGTTAACTCCCTTCGCAGTCCATGGTCAGCTGCCTTCAGTTCCTGCGTCAATTGAACTTTGTATGCATGAAGATGCAAATCTTTCGTCAAAATTCGCTGCATAGTGGATTTGGAGACACCAATTTGCTGAGCTCGGTGTCGAATTGAAGTGGATGGAGTTTGAGCGACATCATCATGTACAGCTGCGACATTTTCGGTCGATCGACCTGGTCGAAGGCGCGTTGTTGTCTTTACATCACTAACAGACCCAGTTTTGGCAAATTTATCCATTAATCTCTTTACAGTTGACTCTTTTGAAGCATTATTGTGACCTCAAATTGATCGCAATTTGCGAACTGTAGCCGCAAAACTTTCACCATTTTGGTAAAACAATTCCACAATGAGGATGCGTTGTTCATTCGTGTAGCGCTCCAGTTTTACTAACCTCGTACCTTCTACTAGCAAACATTAACAATTGTTCAAATGTCAAACAATGACACTTCGAATGGCGCCAAATTTAAATCTTGCGTTCTTGCTGCGACACCCTTTAAAACTATGAATAAGTGAGTTAAATGTGGTGAGTCATTTATATTTAAAGTAGCAGAATGGAGATGCTTACGTGGTCGATTTTTCTCTGGATTAAAAGATAATTCTAAATCAGTGCGATCGATGAAAGTCTATGCCACTGCAGCCTATTAGGTAGAAATTAAGAAGAAAAAAACTCATTCTGTAAATCAGTCAATTTTGTATGGGAAGTATCAGAAGGAGTATTGCACAATGCTTAGTTTTCGTTCTCAGAACGAGCTCAAAGTGTATCAAAATTGACTAAATCGATTGCAACTAAATAAATGATATGAATGGTAAGAACATGTGGATTGAGTCAGTCATTTTTGTAAGGAATACTAGAATGGACTCTGATTGTTCCCTGATTGTTCGATTTTTTTAATTTGTGACAACGTTAGTAATCAAGATAATGAACAAAAATCTAGATCTAGCGTCCAAGTGTTCGTTGCGATTTTTTTTTATGGAGATTGTTGTCGGTAGTAACGGTATTTAGCTTTTATTATCTAAAAAAAAACTGTACAAATGGATAAAATTGCACGGAACAGTGACTTCAATGGATTACGGATGACAAGCCTTAAGAGCCATAGATTCCGGAGCGAACATCGACCGCCAATCACGGTGAAGCCTACTGAAATATGTGAACGAGATCCGGGAGTCCAAAGAAAGTTTGATCTTTAGGCGACCGCAAATCCTGGTCGCGAACACCTTTTCCTCCGGTGTAAGATGGAGCCCGTAGATAATTAGAAGCTGCACCTGACAGTGTGGGAAAGTTTTTTTACAATTATACGTATATATATGTATATATTATATATATGTATATGTATATACGGAAATTTCCTTTTATAAGCGGGCAACCCAGTTTTAAATCGAGGCGAGCTCGGATTCAAAGAAAATGTGAAACGGCACACGAGGAATAAAATTTTAGTTTTTACCATCCCTCAAAATGAATTGTTGTTTCTGGAATAAGACGTCAATATAGTAGGGAAAATAACCGGTAAGTAGAGGTACTGAAGACGGGATATCTGAACCTGCACGAAAGATATCATGGAAGAATTCGTCGTCAATTCATAGAGGGTGGGCTAAGATTTGGCAGAACACCAGCCAAATGTATGAATGATCGTAATGTAAATGAGTGTGAGTTGCATTGTATTTCTTAGGTGCATTTTACTTCGAGCTTCCCCTTTCTATTTTTATCCTTATTAGTCTGGCATGATGAAATTTTTTTGTAGCTGTCACGAAGTCCAAATTGCAAAACCGCTGACAGAGACACTTTATAAAAATGGAGAATGGAGAGTTACAGAAATCATGTTGAATTTCGGAAAATAGGTCAATTGGTGTGGAAGGTTCCTGTCATTCTTTCGCTGAATAGAATGCAATTTTATTTCTAAGATGAAGGTGGAAGGTTTTACGAGTATTTTCCTTTATCATAGAATAATCATGGTTTTAATAAAACCGTTCTTACACAAAATGTTTCATATTTCCTGAAAGGATCAAGTAATTTATGCCTGATCCTTTCAGGAAACATATTATATTGCCATCTCATCCCATTTTCACAAATCGGTTGGTTATAGACATAGTTATTTCGTCGGTGATAAATCTCCTATCGCGCAATGTAAACAAAAAATATTCTATGTTTTTATTTCAAGGTACGACTTTATTCATGCCACTGCACTTTGTTGCCTCATCTCTATGTCACATTTCCTGCAATTGCTTACCACACACACACACACACACCAAACACAGGACTCTTCGATATTTGCTGTTGAGTTGTAGAGCATCGTTGAGCTAAGATTCTTGAACATTGTTTACCTTTTAGGATTTTACGCGTTTACTTTTATGTGCGATGTAACAGAAAGGTGGTAACTTTTTAACGACTTTTGTAAGAGCATCACCATCAACCACCAAAAGTTGCAACATATGTAGTAACACATCGCTGGCAACAACAATACTTGAGGCATGCAACTTTTTTCCTGGTGCTTCCCAAAATAGTATCAACATTTATTACAGAAACAGGAAACTTTCATCAAGTTTTATTATAATTATTTATATCTGTTTCACTGTACCACCTACAATTTGTGAGCCAAGGATTTTCTCGTTGAAAGTTACTCTCCATACAGGAAAATTTCGATGCATTCTCGCTTAGGGGAAGTAGTAGCATCTTGAGTTGTTAGGAATTTGGCTTTTTCTCTTTTTCTTTGTGTTAAAAAGTCTACATTTTCGACATATGTTGCCGCTTCCCGCCATTAAGTTTGCTCATTCGTAGGGGTTGCAAAGGATGCCACATCTCGTTGCCACTTGAATGCATCTGTGGTTAATGATTCATGTTAAGTGGTGCACTTATGAAGTTGCCGTTGAAGTTCCTCATTTGCAGAAATCTTCAGAAAAATTATACTATTTTTATGCTCAAATGATATGCAAAATTTCTTTAGAAACTACAATCTTAAGGTAAGCATAATAAAGATTACATTTTGCCTAACAGAGATTTAAAAGGAAGTACTAGGTTGAGATGTTATGAAGGTATATGGAAGTAGTGGAAATTTACGTATCTACATTTCAAATATGAAAAAATGGGGCAACATAAGAGTTTGGCAATATAAATGAAATTTAGAAAAACTCTACTAAAAATTTTAAAATATTTTAATTTGGAACAGAAAATGCATCAAATGCTCAAAGATTGATATTGTTTTGAATCGTATTTTTTTTTTTTTTTTTACATTTACTTTCATCTCTTTGTTCGTATTATCAAACATATTTGCCGATCCCGGGCATCGTAAAACCTGTACGTGAATCGGGAAGCTAATTATCCGCCAACGACTTTTTGGTGGGAATTTGAAGTAGTGGCGTCAACGACCCATTTTTTTCAAAATAGTTATTGGAAAGGTAGTTTCAATCAACGGCGAACGTTACGGGATTACAGTTGCCTACTTTTTATAGGCCGATATTAAGGTATGAACCTCCCGTTGTTATTCGAAAGAAATTAAAAACATTTAAATTGAAACTTTCTTCATAAATTGAAATTTAACAAGAGTCACTTTCACGGAACATAAAACTAATCAAATTTTAAATTGTCCTCTTCCGCCTTGTTTTACAAATGATCAAAAAAGGGGCACAGCTGACAGATCAAAATGGGGTCGTTGAAGACAAAAATGATCTGCATTCAATTTCAATAAATCGGTTTAGTCCTTTTCGAACTAAATTAAATGATTAATTTTTAACATAAAACGTTTTAAAAAGATATCATCAGTATTCTTGAACATCATTTATCTTATTTTCCGTCATCAAAGCTAAGAAACCCGGACTAAAATCGATAAACATTGCACCATAATATTCTACAAATATCTTGAGGAAAATTTTTCACTCGCAGTTGACGAAAATAAGAATCCTTAACCATTGACTTCCGTACGTCCTGTTAGTTCTTTTTAGAACAAGTTCAACTTATGTATACACAAATATTAACCATTCTGCAATTTAAAGTCTACTTTCTAATTTATTTAATTTTATTCGAATCCTTATGTTGTTTTCTCAAGAATAGTCTTTTTTCAAAAGAACTTTTTTGAATGGGACTAAAATAAAAAATGACATCTAAAATGCAATGCAATTGATAACAGATTGTGAAAAATGATGAGAATATTCTGACCCAGCAAGTTATATTTTAGAGGATTTTTCTTTTCTTCATTTTAAAAAGGACGAAAAGGATCTTTTAGAATGGGAAGATAAAGGATATCCGAAAACAACGGCTTTCTATATAGAAAACGATGATCGGTATCGAAAAATCAATAAAAATTTAACGATATGTTATTACGCTAATAAGGACAGAGAATGCGATATAGTCTATTTATTCAGTTGATAGCTAGAAAGTACATCTAAACCGAAACTCAGTAAACTGTGGGGCTAACAAATTTGACACAAATAAAAAACAAATATTTAATAGTTGCTTGCAAATATAGGCGAGAAATCAGAGATCAGAAAATAGGATGAATTTCCGCAAAGTAGACATGATCTGGTGTCAAATAGTTTACTCTTAATAAAAAATGCCTTTAATAAGATTTCTATATAGAAAATGATGATCCGGCTCGAAGGACCAAAAATGTTAATACGGGGGGTTGATCGGACAGTGTTTTTATTTCATATGAAAGAGAATGAGAAAAACGGGGGGTTAGAGAGTGTATTAATCGAATGACTTCAATTTATTGGCAAGGTGTTACCTTTTATTTCTGGGGTTTACAAAATGGAGTTTCTTTACTAAGCAGGGACCTTAAACGTTCAAATAAGTAGTTTATATATCGAGTGTAAAATGAGTACTAATACTTGGGCGAGAGTTAAAAGACCGCTTTATTACACTGCTAGAATGACACTGCTAGAATTAACCGTGCTGGGCGTGTACTTAAAAATTAAAACTTACAACTATCAGGGTAAGGAAAACTTGTGCACGTAAACAACGGCTATATATTAACTGGATGGTGCTTGTAATAATTTGTTGAAAAGATTGGATAACATATTTACGGCATTACAAATATTTTAGCATTTATTTTCATATGTCCTTAAAGGCCTTTTAAATGTACATAAATACAGGATGGCTGATGAGTTTTTTTTTTTTTACTTCACAAGATTTTACTCCAAGATGTTGACAGAATTTTTTTCAGAACAAAGCCATTCAACTCTTACGTGATTTCAATACGAACTTGTGATACGGCCAGAGTTGGTATAGTAGAACTGCAGCGAAAATTTTTCAAAAATTGGTTTCAAGTAATTCTACATTCCCAATGCCTCCTGGCCTTCTTCTGCACCTATTTTGTTCTTGTGTGGCATTGCAATTTTGGAAGTTTGCAAAATATAACCATCAAATTTTGAAGCTTAAAGCAATGCATTCTAACGATAACTGATGCAATTCCTAATGCTAACTTCAAATTAGTGTAGTGAAAAACTATGTCGCATATGAGCCGCCAATCGTGGAATTGATTGAAATCCAAATATTTAAATGTAAAAAGTACTATGTTTGAATAGTCGACTCGGTCACGAAGGGGTCTAAAGATGAATTTGTTACGGGGAAAGAAACACCTCTTCCTTGTGTGTGATTACTAAATAGATTGAATTTTGCTGACAACAAAAATTCTTAAAACTTTTTCAATTACGAAATATCTTCTAATCTAGTAATTTAATTTGGCATTTACACCTCTGCCACCATTACAAAAACAAATGCTAAAAATATGAAAGAAACTATTCTTATTATATTCTTAGTTTATATAAACTTTTCTTAGTAGTAGTAACACTTATCAGTTACATTTGTGTTACTTATTCCATTTTGTAGTCTCTCTCTGTCCCTTGATCTAAACTTTGTTAATGGACAAATGGATTTTAATTATGCCTTCGACAGTATCGTTTGGAGTTTCTTTCTTAGCGAATATGAATGATGACCGAACGATATACAATTGGATCAGTTTTTTTTTTCTTCGTTTGTAAGAAATTAAGAAAACTACTTTTGGAAAATATTTGTATCGATTAGAACTTTTCCGTCCTTCTAGCCTTGTCCTCATTGTCTGTTGAAGCTCAAATTTTGCCCCAAAGACTAGTTCGTAATTGGGCAAAGTCGGTTTAGTAGGAAAAAAACTTTTGCATACAAGAATTTTTTGCCTAAAAGTAATGCGTACGACTGAACATGATAGTCATGGGAAAGAACTGTCCCTTCTCATGTATACTATTTCGACAGATCGCCACAATTGTAGCCATAGTTATTGAGAAAAAAATGGTTTTATTGCAAACATGTGGAGAAAATGTGGCTTTTGGCACACCCACTTACCTGATAATAATTCAGTACCTTTCCCGAAACATTATGAACTGCAGGGACCTCAGAAGGATTTCGTAGAAAAAACAATACCGTCCTATACGTAATCAAATGGCGAATTCCCTTCCAATCCATGAATGAGATACGTGAGATCTTCTCACAATCAATCAGTGAATCCAAAATAATTTTTGTAGACTCATTCAACGTGACCTACAGTTTAACGACATACAAACGCCAGCCTGAGAAGCACTTCTTAGACTTGGTGATTACTCAAGTGATGTGCACGAAGTGTTCATCGGGCACATCGAGGCGGCCGGGGCTCAAATAACGATGAATGAGACGCGGTTCGAAACTAGGATAAGATGAATAACAGTCGCGTTTTACCTTCGGAACCGGAAGCAATTTGTATGTTTTAATGGTTGTAAAAGTTCATTACAAAATGTTCAATATGGTGTACCACAAGGCAGTGTTCTTGGAGCCTTGTTATTCAAAATATATCTCAATAATATAGGAAACCTTGGATTGATAGGAAAACTCTTTATGTACGCAGATGACTTATGCCTTATCTACCCTTATCAGCACAAGACAGTTGCCCGACAGTATATTGAACCCGACGCGTCTTTGATATATGAATTTGTTCAAATAAAAAAACTAGTTCTAAATGCTGCAATAACAAAGTTTATATGATTTAAGCCTTATTGTGATCACAACAACTATTTTACTATATAAAGGTATATAAAACACAGATATTAAAAAAAAATCGTGAAACTTTATTATATCGTAAAGTACACAGAATGAGTTTATGTATGGAACAGCACATCGGGCAGATGGCCGCCGTTTCAATGACCGTTTTGCATAAATGCTGCGGTATTTCTTTAATGCAGCGTCCAATTTCCTCTTTTAGGACTTGAGTCATCGTCGGCTTATTCGCGTAAACCATCGACTTCAAAAAACCCCAAAGAAAAAAGTCTAATGGTGTTCTCCAAACGGTGGCTCCAAAACGTGAAATAACACGACCGGGAAATGACTGATGCAGCAATTGAATTGTTTCTCTGGCCGTATGACATGTGGCGCCGTCTTGTTGAAACCACATGCCATCCACATTCATTTCTTCAATTCTAGACACGTAAAAATTGGTTATCATTTCACGATACCGAACATCATTGACTGTTTGCGCTTAACATGCCTCATTTTCATAAAAAAAGGTCCAATGATTCCTCCAGCCCAAAATCCACACCGCACAGTGACATGTTGAGGATGCATTTGCTTCTTGTGAATCACTCTAGGATTTTCCTCACCCCAAATGCGACAATTCTGCCTATTAATGAAGCCATCAAGATGGAAATGGGCCTCGTCACTGGAGATGATTTTGTCGGCAAAATCAGCATTTTCATGTTGTCTCTCCAATACCCAATTAACAAACTCCCTTCGCTGGCCATGGTCAGCTGGCTTCAGTTCCTGAGTCAATTGAACTTTGTATGCATGAAGATGCAAATCCTTCGTCAAAATTCGCTGCATAGTGGATTTGGAGACACCAATTTGCTAAGCTCAGTGTCGAATTGAGGTGGATGGAGTTTGAGCGACATCATCACGTACAGCTGCGACATTTTCGATCGATCGACCTGGTCGAAGGCGCGTTGTTGTCTTTACATCACTAACTGACCCAGTTTTGGCAAATTTATCCATTAATCTCTTTACAGTTGTCTTTGGAGCATTATCGTGACCCCAAATTGATCGCAATTTGCGAACTGTAGCCGTAAAACTTTCACCATTTTGGTAAAACAATTTCACAATGAGAATGCGTTGTTCATCCGTGTAGCGCTCCATTTTTACTAACCTCGTACCTTCTACTAGCAAACAATAACAATTGTTCAAATGTCAAACAATGGCACTTCGAATGGCGCTAAATTTAAATCTTGCGTTCTTATTGGGGCACCCTTTATTTTGAATTATATGGTTGTTTTATATGGGTATAAAAAAGTGCAGAACTGAAATCCTTACAAAGGATTCAAAACAAAGCTTTGAAAGCTGTGTCAAATCTGCCTTTAACATATTCAACACTTTCGCTATATGGAAACATATTTCCAAGCATTTTACCTGTACAGGACATGTATCTAATGAAAGTCCTTGTGTATGTATTCAAATGCTTACACAATATGGGACATCACACCGTACATTTTGCTACCAACCAACAGGTGTTCAATACCGGAAATAGTAGTAACTTAAGGGTAGTAAAGTCTAGACGTGAAACTACCAAGCAGATTGATTATTCTGGTAGTCAAGCGTATAATAATTTACCTCAAAATTTAAAAATCGCAAATAATGTTCTAACATTCAAAAATTTGTTGAAAAATCACATATTGCAGAATGTTGAAGGAATTCTTATTTAAACTTTTGTTTGTATACTAAATTTGAAATAATTTTAAAAATTTTTACAAATTTTTCTGCAACATAATTGCAGAAGATATTGAATTTTATTGCCAACTTCGCTCTGTAATGTCTATTTTAGATGCTGGGGCGCAACTTGTTAAAACTTATATTATATATATGTGTATATTATTTTAACGTATACATATATATAATATATTTTATAAGAATTTTTGTCAGTAATTATGAAAATTATGTTATTCATAAATGATTAAATTGAGACAAGAAAGTTAAATAAAACAACATAAAGCTATGATTTCGATGACACTTTTATTTTATTATAACGCTCTATTATAACTTTTATTTTATTATGCACGAAATAAAGGGTTATCCATGTGGTGTTACCAAAACCGCCGGTCTGGCAAGGCTGTCAGCTGTTAATTACCTGTCATCTGAAGTGCTATTTATTTAGTGAAAGGTGTGCTTTTGACGGATTTGGATCGTTTAACAAACGAAGAATGCTTAAAAATAGTTTAGAGCTGTTTCACATGAACATCCCTCTCTGAAGCTCGACAGGTATTTAAAAAATTAATGATTCGTCTCTATAAAAGTCTCCAACAGGTTTTTCACAACTTTCTCAAAATTTAATGGGACGTTTTTGGAGCATTAAAGTGACGATTTTCCTCCCATAACGTTGTTTTATTAAGTTTTTTCAATTAAAGGAATATTGGAAAAACGCCTATTCCAATTGATTCATTTGTAATTGGAAGCGCATTTCCTGCCTTGCTCCAATTATCTAACATAATTTTTACTGAAACTTTGCAATAACCAGGTATATTTTTAAATACATCTTTCGACTCTTGTAAAGATATTGCACGGATTGGCATTTTGTAATAATTCATATATATTTATTGCCATATTAGAAATATGCAATGAACTAAATCAGATCAGTTTAAGAGAACAGTCATTAAATCTAACTGAAGAGTAGGCCCGATATGAAGTATATCATTTAGAGATCGACCAGTGCTTGTTTTCTTAGAAGAATTGGAAACAACTCTTAACTTGGTATTTTTGCTTTCTGGTTTATGAACCGAGTGATAAGGAAGACAGAAGACTAATACGAACCCCGAAACTGAACCTCAGTGTGAGTAATAGGTTTCATATGATCGAGAGTTAGCAATTGTTGTTGAAATTACTTTTGAGATTTTGCTCCATGCGAATATATTGGATGAGAGCTGCAGCTCGTGACGACCCTAATGGGAGATCATGCGGGAAGTTTGATTTGACGACGATCATCTGGATTTCGAATTGTTGTTTCTCTGAAGAAAGAATCGCAGTATTCGTCATCTTGTGATATTGGACGTTCACAGCTTAGTTCCTCTTGTTCCCAAAATAGACGCAATAATTTAGCAATGCTGTCCTCAGGTACGACTGTTTCGATAGAGAACGCTGAGACGTTTTCAGTTGTAACTGGTCCACTTATTATCTAACTAAATATTGTAGCTTGAGCAATGAGCGATTTTGCGATTCTTTCAACGCCATCTAAAAGCAACATAGGAATGACCTCTTGATAGGCAGGTCTACTGTGTCATCAGTAAGGATATCTAAGTTAGCTAGTTCCAAACCGCTAAAGTCCAAATGCTTACAGTCTGGTTCGGGTACAATAAAGTTGGGTAAAAATCGAGTAATTTTTGATACTACAATCGTTTCTACAGGGAGGCGCATAAGCAACGTTAAGATTTGATCAGTGAATAAATTTTTTGTTTTAGGCGTTTTCCGTCTCTTTACAGAATTAACTAAATAATGCTTGGGAAATTTATGATGGAAAGGCTCAGAACAGAACAAAGAACTAAATTTTTAATTGAAGGAATAGAGGAAAAACGCCCATTCCAATTGATTCATTTGTAATTTGATGCGCATTTCCTGCCTTGCTCCAATTATCTAACATAATTTTTACTGAAACTTTGCAATAACGAGGTATATTTTTAAATACATCTTTCGACTCTTGTAAAAATATTGCACGGATTGGCACTTTGTAATAATTCATATATATTTATTGCCATATTAGAAATATGCAATGAACTAAATCAGATCAGATCAGTGTTATAAAATTAGATTTTATTCTATAATACTCAATCTAGTAAAATGTAAGTTAACCTACTCTATATTAAATATACGCAAAGGTTTCATGCCACACCTTCTGACAAACATACATATGTATTTTATGTATCTTAACTGCTATTCGACGGCATCCATTGTACGGATTTTATTCATTATAATTTGTAACCTGTGAATGCCATTAAACAATTTTTTAATTGGCCATTGATTGGATATTTCCATACACAACGAACGAAAAACGCAATTATTTTGAGTCAACTTTTATAAAATGAATAAAGTGTTTTAAATTGAAACTTGCTGCAAAAAGCCCACAAAGTAACAAAAGAGTAAAGGATTGTTTTTCTCTTTTTATTGTGTATTTCACACAATCAGTATATATTTCGCTAAAGGATTTGATAACAGACCAAGGCCATTGACAATTACTCAATTAACTTTCGTCTGGGGAAATTCAGTTTTTCCACCTTTTCCCAACAGACAAATGACTGCCATTGAGTTCGTTCATTCAAAAAGTGCCAACGCTAATTGCCTTAAAACTGCAAGCAAATTACGTTTTATATTTTGCCTATAAATTTAACAATATATTGAACATAAATTTAATTAAATTCACATACAAAAAATTGTGCAAATGTATTTTGCACAACGCACAACTAACTCCAGTTACTACCGTAATCTATTATTATTATTGAAATCTATATTTGATAGCTGCGAATTCTAATGGGGAATAAATATAAAAGATTAAGATTCTCTGGGGATTTTTTGGTATACTGAAATAAGCCTATTATGAGCAGTCGTATTTACGTACAACTACGTATGTTTATACTTACGGGCTTATTTTGCTTTCCTGGCTTCCCCCCAATAAAGTCGTACTAATGCGCTAACAAATGGCTAACAAGTAAAAAAAAATCATAAATAAAAAGTCTTTGTAAATCAATACAGTGCCGGTCAATAAAGTGGTGGTTTTTTTTCGGAGAAATCTCCTACGATTAAATTGAATAAAATTTAACCACAATTTTGGCTTTCAAGTAACTACGGTGGCAAGAAATTATAAAACGGTGATCAACAATAAAATTACAGAATGTTTTGATCGCATATGGCAAGTAGTCCTAACAGGTTTGGCCTATTATTTCACTAATATTATTTGAGGCAGAAGTCCACGAGGGTTTAACGTGACTCTCGCCGTAAAGGACTTACCCACGGTGTGGGACACACTGGGCATATTACAATGCGATTGCCAACGCCCCCCTGGGATAGCCAAGTAAAATATGGGCTATCTAGGAAAAGGGGCTGACAATTGTGCTACCAACACATATTGTCAGCCCTTTCTTCGCAGCCAGGAGATACCAAATTGATTATGCTAGTATGGAACATAATCCCCATTGGCGGAGGTGAGGCCTATCTTACCACCTCTGCTACTCTATGGGTCTGTAGCACCCGGTTGCAATGCAACTCCACATTCGAGCACTAGTCTCCCACTAGGGGCCAAACACCAAATGATCAGGCGAGAACTCAGTCTCGGGGCCTCCTGATCCCCACGCTACCGGCCAAACTCACCGCTTGGAGCTGCGTAGCAAAGCACATAGCAAAGCTACTACCAAGTGTTGATTTATACACCATACTTCACGGGATTCGTCGCCCTGTGGCAAAAGAGTACAGACTGGACATTTTTACAAAATTACATTTTACAAAATTATTTGAGGCAGTAATATTTAATTAATATTATTTCAGATTCTTGTAAATATTAGGTGCGCAACTAGGTTGCCGCCGTCTGCCAATAGATGGCGCCAGCTGTAAATGCTAGTCGAATCTGTCATAACCCAAACGTCATGAGCCAACCTTAGGCATACGGTAAACATACCGCCTCGATACAATAGTGCTTTTTGTGGCAAACGCAGGTAGAGTTTTTTTCAGTATTAAGAGTTACCCGCCAAGCCATTTCCAAGTGATTGAATGCGTTGGAAATGATTCAATGTTGAATTCAATTATGAGTTGAAGCCAAGTGACGTTGAGCGTTGTTTTCTCGTCTATAATCATCGTATTGTAACGGATGATGAAAAACAGATTCATTATAGCAGTCCAAAGGAAAGACAGTCGTTAGGTCTGCCCGGCCTGCCTCTACGTCGTCGCCTCGGCCGAATATTCACGCTGCGAAGGTTATACGAGCTATTGAAACCAATCGAAACCTTTTACTGAGGATCGGTATCAACTTCAATTAATGCGATTGAGCCGAGTTTTAAGCGAGAAACTCTCATCTATTGGCAAACAGCGGTAACTTAGTTGCGCACCTAATAGGAAATTTAAGCTAGTAAAAGTTTTTAACATACTCTTGTTTTAACGACCAACCGTGACGCGTTGGCCCCGTAACATTACGTTTTGTTCATCCTTCAGCTCCAGTACTGCTTATCAAAAGTGGCCCATAACCTTCATATCAAGAAAGGTAAAGTTCTTACCCATTTAAAGTTTGATAGTAGGTTAAGGATGTTTCGACCCTAAGACCTTTAATCATTTGATCGACAATCGTTCGCATGATCCCTGGTTCAATCCCGCATACAGTTATCTAACATTATTTGGAGGGCAGTCAACGCCATGTGTCTGACGAGTAATCGACAAGTCTGGCAAATAACAGAGGTTCGAAATCATTGTTAAATTGTAGGTAGCTGTAGCTGAGTAAGTCTAAAAATAGAATGCGTGTAAGCTCACTGAATGTGAAATGGTGTCCCATGTCTCATTCATGGGTTGCAGGGGAATTTGTTTAACAAAAGTTTTTTTTTGAATTTAAAATTTAGAAAAATGTAAAAGGTTTTTATAATATTCACAGAAAAGAAAAACAAAATCATATTTTTAACGTTGCTGAAATTGTAGTTAAATTCAGTGAGCGCCAATCATATCTACTACATAATATAATACATACTCGTACAGCAAACTTTGATTATTCACATATTTAGCATCATTATTCAACTCGCCTATAACTTTATAACCCGTCTCATGAAATAAATGTAGCTCCAGGATTTTTCCACTTGCTTGTCTACACTGAAACTTAATACAATCTAACAAATCAATTTTGCAAATTTATTCCATTAATATTAATGTCCATATCAATATCAATATTAGACTGTCTCAACTGACGCAGTGTAACACAAATATACGAGTACAATAAGCTCATACTTCAGCTAAATGTGCAAATGCTTACCTACACTTGAGCTTCTCGCAGGACAACAAAGGAAAACGTAATACGAACAACGGAAAAGCCCGGCTAAACCCCAAAAACCGAAATCAGTTTATCTTCTTAATACCAGCGAACAGGGAAAACTTGTATTCATGTGTTTTTCTTCTCGTCCTTGCCGTTGTTAGTATTGTTGCTACTGGTGCTTATGCTGCTGTTATTATCTTGTGTTGCTAAGAGACCTTCGTGGCGAAAAGATTAAAAAAATAATACAATTTGCATGTTTTGTGTTCGCGCTTCCTCGGTTTTCTTTCATACTTCCGCGTTCTGCTACTCGTCCAGTTGCTTCACATTTAAATATGTTGTGAATTTCTGTATGGTCGTCTTTTCTTGGTTGCTCTGTAGCAAAAAGCAAAAGAAGCTTAAGGATATCCTTTTGATTAGCCCGGTGTTATAATTAAAGAAAACGAACCCCAAGATAAATTAACCAAAAGTAGGCATTCGTTGACTTTTGCATAGAAAGCTGGAGTAATGTGAACTGATTAGCAAGAGCATCTGAAGGCGGTTAGAGCTTGTCTGAAAAATCCTATCCAAATTACTGAAGTTTTGGTTGCAAATTAACATTAATTTAAGAAAAATATGATAAAATACAAAGATTCAAGCTAATCACGAAGTTTTGTTAATTCTAAGAAGACCAAAATTTTAGCCTAAGGGAAGGTAAGAAAGATCTTCATTAGAAGGAGAATTTAAAAGTGGAAAAAGATACAAAGATATTTTGTTAATTTTGTGCGGTAATTTCGGTCAAGATCTTAAGTATCTTAGAATTTACGAAGGTCGTATGATAAGGGAATACAAATGACCGATGGTCTCTCAATAGTTTACTCTAGTCCATTAATGATAACCTGGTAATGAGCTTGTGAAGAATATAATCTTCGCACAATGCAGCTGACACGATGCATGCAATGAAAACCACAACCTTTTATATCCAGGATGTAAAAAACAATTTGTGTTTTGCGTTTGCATGAAACGATATAAAAAAAAAGAGAAATCGAACCCTATATGAAGTGAGAGACCAGTTTTTGTGAGATTTGGAGAGAGAAGACAATGAATATTTCTTTAGTTTTTAATAAATGGTTAAGAACCTTAAGGTGAATGTCTGTAAGATAGAAGAAAACCCTACAGCCTTTCCTCGGTTTATCACATTCAATGGAACATTGTGATGCAATTTAATTGTCCTTATTCATTCTTGTCAAAGTCATACGATAAATGATGGAATCGCATCCAGGATCCATAGAGCCGATAATACAACAGATGGCCAGAAGAGGAAAGCCGAAAGTAACCATGAATCATAGGTCGATATGAAAGATAACTGGATAATCTTCGGTATAGTTTTCCGTCAAGTTGTAGAGATTCTTACGATCAGCTGCTACAGCCTCACGCTTAGCATGCAAATTGTCTGCCTTATTAACGATATGAAGGCATAAAATCGAAACCTGTTAGGTAAATAAATAAACTAAAATTATATATATATATAAATATATGATATGATTTTAAAAAAAGTGTGATTATTGGAGACAAAAAAAGGTATAAAAAAAGACTAATATAGTATTTAGAAGTTCATCGGTATATAATCCGTAAATATAGGATAATCGGTATGTAATAAAGACTGCTCACAATTTAATTGAAAACAAAATTGTACAGGAAAGTCTGAAAGTGTTGCAGAATGTGTCATTTGTAAGAATCAGGACATCATTAAAAACATTTTAAATGGCTTGGTAGTAAATTGTAAAATCGTGCTACTCTTACTACAAAAGCACATCCCATGAGAGTGGTTATTTTAGGAATAAAAAGCTGCTTGTTACGAGTGGAATGTGAAAAATTAAACGAGTTTTCAAAGAAATTGCGGACTACACTGCCGAACAACTTTAGAAAATAGCAAGAAAAACCACAAATTGATATAATTTTTAAAACTATAGCGCAAGAAACTCTTAACATACGGTGATATATGAACACAACGTCTCAGTAAATACAAATACAGGATGTCCGTCGGGAAGGTCTACTACTTTGTTTTGCCGCCATTTTGGTAAACATTAGTCTTGACAGTTCATATTTGACAGTCGTGAAGTAGAGACGTGGCAAATTTATTATGGGAAAATATTCGATAAGCCAACGTGTTTGATTCATTAAAACATTCTATCAAAATCAATCATCGATTACTGTGACGATGAGAAAGTTACGTAAAATTTTTGGGAGAAACAACGTGCCAACAAGACGCATTATTTATCGTGTAGTAAATGATTTCGAAAATAGAGGGTCTGTAGATGATAGGGCCAAGCATGGACCACATTACTGCTGCTGAAGAAAGTGTTCAAAACAATCCATCAACCTCAGTTCGACGCCGTGTTCTGGATCTTGGTCTTCAAAGAACAACTTTGGCCATAATTTTGCACAAGGATTTGCATTTGTTTCCATTTAGGATTCAGTTGACACAAGAGCTTCTTCCACAAGACTATTTACGCCGCCATACATATGTCAACAGGATATTACAGCTCGCCCATGACAATTCCGATTTTCGTGAAAAAATCATAATGAGTGACGAGGCACATTTTCATTTGAATGGGTATGTGAATAAACAGAATAGTCGGTTCTGGGCAATGGAAAACCCTCAAATTATTTATCAGTCACCTTTGCATCCATTTAAAGTGACAGTCGGGTATGCATTTTGGTCAGGAGGTATCATTGGTCGCCTAATTTGACTGCTCCGGACTTCTTTTTGTGGGGATATGTAAAAAGCAAGGTTTATGCAAGCAAACCAGAAACGCTTGAGCAATTCAAACAAAATATTCGGGATGAAATTAAGGAAATACCGCGTGAAATGTGTAAGAATGTATTGAAAAATGGGCTCGCATTTGTGAGGCTAACAGAGGCGGACATTTGTCGGATATTGTATTCCATACATAAATGCCGACATTAAATATAACATTTATCAATGTAAGATCCATTATTTTTTATTTAATCAAAAATTATAAACAAACAAAGTAGTATGCCTTCTCGACGGACACCCTGTTTCTCATAACTCTATTAAACGCCATCTGAATTTTCCTCATATTTTGTTTATTAGTGGCACTATATAGTTCTAAACAATATAGAACACAAGGCATGATATAAGCATGAACCAGTTTTTCCTTAATCGTTCTAGGCAACACTCAATCAGTGTTATAGAAACATCGAAGTGAATAATATAAACGCCGGACTACATTATCCATATGATAGTTAAAGCTTTGTTTGTTATCTAAATTTGTTTGGATAGATTTAGATTATTTATTTATTTTATTTATTTTTTTCTTTTTTTCTTCTGTTTTCTTTCTAAAATTTCTTTTACAATACGAATTATTAATATAAACACTATTCAAAAAAAAAAACAAAATTTCAAAATTAAACTTTCCGTCCTTACAACTACGAATACTAAGCAGAATGGAAAAGGATTAATTTCATTGTCTAACATTTCCGAAATTTGAGGTGATCTAGGAAAATTTCTTATTAAATGGTATTGTGAATTACAATACTTTCCTTACAATGTAAACCGACATGACAAAATAATTAAGAATTTTAATAAATGAAACTTCAAAGCCGAAAATAAACTTTCAAAATTAGATCTGACAAATACAATTTCTTATTACCGCTTTCTTATTATGAATTTATTGATTAACTATTCATAGACCGAAACTGAGAGAAGTTTTAGAAGAGAAGTTGTAGATTATAGATTGATACAGCATTGGTATAAATCACATCTGTAGTTTGGTATGGAAGGCAGCAAAAGAAACTTGAGAGCTTGCTTATTTTCAATAATTTCACATCATGACTGGAAGAAAATATTACCACTGGTAATGCTCGTATTTCGAAGAGATCGGCAAAGTTCAATTGTGTCAATCAGTCCTATAGTCTGCCTGGCTTCATTCTGACAGACAGACATGACCTATAAAACAGTGAGGCGCATTTCTTCTTAAGCTACCCAAATTTTAACACGTCTTATTCAGATGACATTACCCCTATCCCAATAACTACAAGTATAAAAAAGAACTATCCTTAATAAAAACACCCAATGAATATTGATGATATTTGGAGCAGTAAAAAAACTGTGTAATTTTCAAACAGCGTTCATATCATCAAACATACTCGTACGTGTGTAAAACTGAGTTTTCTACCATGACCATGTACTCGTACTAGACAAAACAGCCGTCCGTCCATATTTGCGAGTGGTAAGCGGTGCGTATTTTTTCTCTTCATGCGTCCCAAATCATTAAAGCTTTATTTGCAAACATGTTGTAGTGGTTAAGAAAACACAGCTAAATGATGCCGTTACAATTGCATGCCACTTTTTGAGGTCACCGCTGCGAGTGGTGGCGATGTTTACGCCTACTTATGTAGGTGCGTAACATTTTCCAAGCACAAGCTAGTTATTCATCATGTACAATTTTCACGTACGATGATGTCTGTACAAAGCCATGTTTCCCTTTTGGCGAATTTTTGTTTTAATGGGAATTTTTGGCTTTATTTCAAATTCTTTGCTATGGTTTCAGTTAAATCGCTCTAACCTTCAAACTCGTTTGCGTTGTTGCTCTAATTATTACGAGTGGCTGCGTTCAATATGAGGCCGCTTGAATATTGGTTACCTGCATTCGTATGAATCATGTGCTGCCAGTAGTGAGACGGTGATTGTTTTAATTGCATGACCATGAACTTAATTGCAACACTTTTAGCATATCGTGCACCACAACCGAACCACGCATGCCACCAAAGTTGGCAACAATGTCATGTTTGCGCTGAATGACAGAAATGCAAAATGTTGAATGCTGACAAAAGTTTACTTTCTAAATTAATTCATAAGCAAATTGAATTTTGTATGCACGTCGATGAATGTCAAGCTACGTGTAGACATATGTGTTGTTTTGCCCTTTTTACCCCTGCTTCAGGTTGTCTCTGCCTCTTATTTATTCTTATTTTGTCGGCATTATTTGGCAGAAATTGCTTAGTCATTCTTCTGTTTCAATTACCTGGAAACAGTGGGGTCATATTCTATAATAGGAGAAAAAATTTACCATAACTTTCTCTTCGTTTTTAGTATCATTTAGTGTGAATTGCATGACATAATCTTCTTCTTCTTAGGTGGCGCGACTGGAATAGACATACTAATCTATTATACGCCGCTCGTGGAAAATAATTCCAAGCGCTTCTATAGGTATATTCTGCTCCTCTCCTCTAATTCGTCACGCCAAGTTTCGATAGTATTCCAAAGGCCTAGTTTTTCCAGCGGAGTTTTGGTCGCCCTCTTCTGCCCGTCCATCGAGTTCGATGTCGAAAACTTTCCGTGCCGGAGCAATTGTGTCCATCCGCACACGATAACCCAGCCAACGCAATCGCTGTATATTAATGCGTTTGACCACGTCGATGTCGGCATATAGCTCAAACAGCTCATTGTTCAAGCGACACCGATACTCTCCGTTAACGATATATATATATATATTTTCCGGAGTATTTGCCTCTCGAAAACTGTCACTACTGATTCATTCGCTTGCGTCATAACCCAGGATTCCGCGCCATATAACAAGACAGGTCTGGCACAGTCGGATTTTTGTTTGTCGTTGTTGTTATCACTGAATCGCTTGCTTAGCCTATGGTATCATCTGTTAGCAAGCAATACTCTCCTCTTTATCTCCATGCTGACATCATTCGTTTAGTTTACAGCGGACTTATAGCTGTCAAGGTCCACACAGCGTCCTAAACGAGTAAACTCTTTGTTCATTGAAACTAATAACTTTGTTTTGTCTTCGTAGACCACAATACCCATTTTCGCTGCTTCCTTCTCGATGCTTGGAAAAGCTGCAGTAACATCTTGCAGTTTTCTGCCAATGATGTCTATACCATCTTCATATGGCTTCTGTTAAATATGGCACCGGGCGTGTTAACTGTAGTTTTCCTCATAATCATTACAACAACAATATGTTGAAGATGTCACACGATAGACTGCCGCCCTGCCTAAATACTCGTTTGGTATAAATAAGCACGCTAAGTTTTATGTCTATCTTTACTGAAGACTTGGTGTCAGTCAGCGTCATTCGTAGGAATTCCAGGTTCCAGGAATTCTTAGGTCTTCTCCAGAATTTGTCGTAGTGTGAATATCTGGTCAGTTGCTGATTTACAAGGTCTAAAGCCACACTGGTAAGGTTCAATCAGATCAGTTAGAATTGGCTTTGGTCTTTCACACATCACACTCGACAGGATCTTATAAGCAATAGGTAAAAGAGTGATACTGCGATAGTTTTTACAAACACTTGGATCGCCTTAAACACAGGACACAGTACACTCAAACCCCAATCTTCGGGCATGATTTCCTCGAGCCAAATCTTATATAAGAGCTGATGCAGACTGTTTATCAACTCATCGCTACCAGTTTTACACAGCTTTGTTGGCAGACCATCAGCGCCCGCAGCTTTGTTGTTCTTAAGTCGCAATACTGCTGTTCTGATCTCTGTTTAGCTCGGAGCTGTACAATTTATGCCACCGTCGATAACTGGGGTGATTTCCTCTTTCGTTATAAGAGCTTATAAAAATGCCCTCTCCATAGTTGCAGCACATTCTGTATATCTGCGACCACGTTCCATTTCTCGATGTCCTTACAGTAGGGGTGCCCTGTTCCATACCCTGTACTTCTTATCTTTTGGTAAAATTTTCGGGTTTATCTTTGCTAGGTGCTCTATTCGATAATTCTTGTTTAGTATAAATCCGCGACTTAAGAAAATCCCTTTTAAATAATCTGTAGAAGACCGCCTTTTGAGATAGTTTTTGGCCACTTTTTCGCATATTTGGGGCAGTATTATCCCGCCGATGACGTAGTTCTCTAATGCTCCAACGTTTGACGTTTGACGTAGCCCCACAAAAAAAAGTTTAACGCCGTCAAATCGTATGATCTTGGTGGTCAATTGACGTCACTAAAACGCGAAATTACACTTTCTGGAAACTTCTTATGCAATAAAGTCAAAATAGATCGTTTTGTGTTGCTCGTGGCACCGTCTTGATGAAACCACCCACATATAGTCCAGTTCATAATCTTCCAAATAGCTGCCCAGGCTTTGTTAGGTCCTTAGGAAAATCCCATTAAAAAAAATCTAAAGACGTTAAAATGCACGATTTCGGTGGCCAGTTTACATCACCTCTTTGAGAGGTATCCCAAGCCTCAATCGTACGGATTGTTCATTGTGACATTAGTTGTGCAATACATAGCGCCATCCTGTCATCCAGATCATTAAATATTGTCTACATGATTTGGTGGTAATCGATCGGTAGAGCACTCCGTTAACGATGATAGCAATGACATCATCGTCTACGGAGAAGTACGGATGTCACTGGCTACCAATGCACACCAAGCAGTGACGTTTTGCCACTTGGTGGATCTCCTGTTGATTGGCATTGTCTTAAATCCGAGAAATTTGCTGGCTGAAGTACTGATTCATCTAAAAATGGACCTCGTCTCTGCTAGTCATTTTGTTGATAATCGTTGCCACAATAGAACATACTCGTAGAATGCCACAAATGTCACTCTCCTCATAAAAGACATGCGAGTACAAAGTGATCCATTTGGGCACCGTATTTTTTATAAACCATGCCATGATTTGGACTCATCGTCTGCAATTTGCTCTTAATAACAATCATCAAAGTCATATATTCAGGTTGAAAATTTGTTTTTTTATCGAAAATTCATGATTTTACCCAGTTGTAGTTGTAATGCTGAAGTCTACTGGTGTCTTGCTGTTGTTCTCTTTTATAATTCTGAACTAACGTTAAATTTTTGTTTAAATAAATACCTCATTTGCATGGAGCTGATTTGAGAAATAGATGCAAAAAGAGACAAAGCAATTTATTCCATCAAAAAAAAAAAAAAAAAAAAAAAAAATGTGTTTATTACCTAAGAGTTTTTATTAACAAAAATTGATTTCCTTGCTTTCCAAAAAAGGAATACTTATTTTTATATATATGTGTATCCATTTAATGGTTTCAAAACCTCCGGTCTGTCAAGGCTGCCAGCAGGTATTTACTAAGTGAAACGATTTTTTTCTTATTTGTTCGTTTTGGCCGTCGCTACAGCTTGTCATGATGATTTGTCTTCATTCTCTCTGATAAGCTAAAAATAAGAAAATTAAAGAACAAACTTCAAAATCCCTCAGCTTTCCACCTACTCTGAAAATAATTTTTAAATACAGGGTAACGCAATAGAACGTGCATATTTAAAAAATAGATTAAAAAATAAATACAAAAGGTATGGTTAAAATAAATCTAAGGCATTGTAGAGTAATAAATGGAGTTTATTTTTTAAAAATAACATCATCTAAATGGTGATCCTTTCTACGACGGCACTCCCCTAACCGCAAACGAAAATTATTGAAAATTTTCTTCAGTAATACTGATGTAATGGCTGCCATTTCACCACGGATATTCTCCTTGAGCTGAACGATGTTTCTCCGATTATTACTGTAGACTTTGTGTTTGAGGTATCCCCACAATAAAAAAAAATCAAGAGGCGTCAAGTCTGGACTACGTGGGGGCCATGGGATATCATATCTTTTCGAAATCAGTCTGCCAGGGAACATGTGCTTCACCACCGCCATGGAGTCATTTGATGTGGGACAGGTAGCTCCATCTTGTTGGAACCAAGTTCTGGAATTCACTATTCTTGAACTTTTAATTTCTGGAGCCAAAAATCCGTCCAACATCTCAACATAGCGTTCCGTATTAACCGTGACGTTTTGGCCCCGCGCATTTTCGAAGAAAAAAGGACCAATTATTCCTCTGCCAGAGATTGCTGCCCATACTGTCACTTTAGGACTATGCTATGGTTTCTGGTGTTTGGTTTTGGGATTTTCACTGTTCCAGTAACGACAATTTTGACGGTTTACGAACCCATTCATAAGGAAATGAGCCTCGTCAGAGAAAAGGATATTGTCAAAATTGGAAAATCGATTAAGCATTTCATTAGCAAATGCGAGCATTGCTATGAAGTCAGACTCTTTCAATTCTTGTGTTAATTGCAGCTTATATGGATGCAGTTTCAGATCCAATGTTAAAATTCGTTGCAAACTTCGTCGCGATAATTGTAAGACAGACGATCTCTTGCGAGTCGACATTTGTGGATTTCCTCGTACTGACTCCATAACTCTCTCAACATTGTCTTCGGTCCTAGATATTCTTGGGCGACCATTTGCTTGTGGTTTAAATGTTGAACCGGTCTCTTCAAAACGCTTTACCCATATTTTAATTAAATTAGCACTGGGAGCTTCACTAATTCGCCGTAGTCCATATTCAGCACAATATAGTCGCCTAGTAGCAATATATGAACGAGAGTTCTCGTAAAATGCGCGACGCTTACCGTCGAAGTGATTCATAGCGACTAAAACTCCATGAGCCCGCCAACCCAACGATGTAGGCGCCCCTCCGCCCGCGCCTTTTCTACCCCGCAAAAAAGATGATGCAATATGCACGTTCTATTGCGCCACCCTGTACAAAAAATAATTTTAAATTCTCATGAGCAGAATGCACATCGAAATGGTTTTTTTTTCCATTCCCCCACAAAATGTACAAAGAAATAAACTCGTACTTCGTGCATATAAAATGTTTCTCACTCTGGCGCATGTTGTAATTTATAATGAAAAACTAATTATATCTCTAACTTTAAACGGAGTGTGCTAAAACTATTTACACATTATGTTTAAATACATTCACGCACTGTGCCCTTATTACACCTTCTCGTTCCTCATCTCTCTTTCCACGATAGCCAGCTACTGCTTGTTTAATTAAGGCATCACGAAATCAATGCAATTTCTCAGATGAAGCACGTACTTCGCATGAAAACATATGTGATCCTTAACGTAAAAGCGCTTGCAGTTGTGTGTGAGTGTGTGTGTGTGTTTGTGTGTTTACTTGCATATGAGTTTTAAGGGAAATGGAAAACTTTTCACAACTTTTTCAAAACTCCAATGTATGGATGTGACTATGCGAAGAAGCCCGATGCATGCGTGTATTCGTATTTTACTGCAGCAAATGTTTGAAATTAGTTTAGACTTAAAATGAAAAACTTTTCGAAAATTTTGAGATGAGGAATAAAAGCAGTGTAGGTTGAAGCTGAAGTTGGAACTTGTTGTGTCGCATGAAATTTATACACAAACGTTCATGCCATCTTGTGATGATGATGACGGTGATGACGATAAAGATGATGATGATAATGATGGTGATGGCGATGATGAAGACATTAAGGATCACATGCATATATTCGCTGCACAGTAATTTAAACATGCACTGTGGTGGAATGTATGGGACAGATATAATATTGAGGTTGAATATAGACCAAGTATGGTCCATCGGCTTGTACGGAAGTAATTAAAAAGTTTCGCGGAATTGATGTTTATGTTCCGCTTTTGCAGAGTTCAACATATCGCTATGTTTAACGCCACATTCGAAAAACTAAATCGTTTTTCTGCATAGCAAAAGTCCATTTAATTGCTTCATTCTAAATTTAATATTAGTCAAACCAACTTCTGCAGTATTAACCAATTATGTCTACTTCTACATATTAGTTTTAAGTAACAGTTTTTGTTATACGCAGCAGTACTCTAGATATGATTTTTGATAGATTTTG
Organism: Philornis downsi; assembly: GCA_019455685.1. Classification (NCBI taxonomy): domain Eukaryota; kingdom Metazoa; phylum Arthropoda; class Insecta; order Diptera; family Muscidae; genus Philornis; species Philornis downsi. The sequence goes on along the minus strand of JAHXMU010000039.1, from coordinate 466,088 downwards.
GTTAACTTCAGATATGATTTTGGTTTACTTCAAATAAAGCATCACATACCTTTCGAATGATTATAGAAAATTTAAAAAAAAATTCAATATTAATAGTAGGGTGGGTATTAAAGAAATTCAATGGGTCCTTTGTGAAATTGCTGGTAAAACTTTTGTTTTAAACTTATATTTCATTGATATTATGGTAACTGTTGTATATCCCAGATGGTGAATATTATTGATATAAAATATTGTTAATTTGTTGCCATAGATAAAAGATTTAGTGGTTGCCAAACCACGGAGAAGGCAGAAATTTTACTTTGATCTCTCTGGCAGTTTTCCTCTTGGAAAAAAGCTTTTTGTAGAATTTCCTTACGACATTTCAGTTTTTAGTAAGTATTCCCTGGAAATTTCATCGAACATCCGTCCGGTGGTAACTAAAATGAGAAAGCAAGTAGTTAAACCAACCTATATAACACGCCAACAACATCTCGTCTTAAATGAGTAGAAAACGTCTGTTACCAAAACGCAATTTCTGTGCTATTCTAATGATTGCTGGCAGTTCCAACACCGGGAACGATTGCTGTGGCCTAATAAGATACTCGTCCGAAATCAAATGTAGGTACATTATGTATAGAAGCCTCCATAAGATTGGCGAATGTCCTCGACAAATACACAGCTGACATCATCGCTGATACACTTTATAGAAGGACTGTGACATTACTACTGCACAACTAAGTTCCCGCTGTTTGCCAGTAGATGGCGCCAGCTGTAAGTAATAGTCGATTCGGCCATAACCTAAACGCTTAGGCATATGGTAAACATGCCGCCTCGACACAATAGTGATTTTTTTTGCCGTCATATTCTTTTGGTTGTGTGAACATGTATGATTTTGTGCCAAATAATTGTCGTATGGTGGAAGTATTGATTTTCGTCTTTCAATCGAAGAAAACGGCGACTAAAGCTCATCGAGAGCTTCAAAACGTTTACGGAGATGCTATTTTAAATGAAAAAAACGAGATTGGTTCTGTCCCTTTAAAGGCGGTGATTTTGATGTCAACGATCGTTCTCGTGCAGAAAGACGAAAAGCCTTCGAAGAATCTGAATCGACGACATTGCTTAATGGGTATCCGTGTTAAACGAAAGTGGAGCTTGCTTCAGTATTAGGAGTTACCCGCCAAGCCATTTCCGAACGATTGCATGCTTTGGGAATGGATCAGAAGCGATGAACTTAGGTTCCTTATGAGTTAAAGCTAACGGACATTGAACGTCGTTGTTTTCGCCTGTGAACAACTGCTTCAGCGACAAAAAAGGAAGGGTTTTCTTCATCGTATTTTTAAGGGCGATGCAAAATGGATTCATTACAGCAATCCAAAGAGTAGAAAGTCATGGGCGCTGCCCGGTCATGCTTTTACGTCGTCGCCTCGGCCAAATATTCACGCTGCGAAAGTTATGCTCTGTTGAGCTGTTGAAACCAAGGGAAATCATCATTGGAGATCGGTATCGACTTCAACTAATGACTTCAATTAACACGCGGAGAGGCACGAAAAAAATGATTTTTCAGCATGACAACGCTCGGCCCCACGTGGCCAAGCCTATTACAACCTACCAGAGAACTCTGACGTGGGAAGTCTAACCTCATCCGCCATATTCGCCAGATATTGTACCGTCCGATTATCATTTCTTTCGTTCGATGCATATGGTTTGGCTGACCAGCAGTTCCACTCATATGACGACGCCAAGGATTGGCTAGATTCGAGATACCCTCAAAAAATGATCAATGAAAAAAATGAAAATAAATTCCGTGACGGAATTCGAGCTTTGCCAGAAAGATGGAAAATAGTAGTAGCTAGCGATGAGCAATACTTTCACTTACTACTTTGAATCATTTGTAAGAATGAGTTCATAATGGAGTTGCATTTCTATAAAAACAAAAACCATGAAAGTTTATGTGGGCACTATGCAGAAAGACATGACGGTAATTGATTGGTAACGGATTTTAATTGTTTTCTTTTACCAGGTCGACATACTTGATTAAAGAAATCCACAAGATTTCCCAGTGGTAACACGAGATACCAGACAGATGGAAGGCATGTTTCCAGTGTATTGGACGTGTATGTGACCCGCAATGCTTTCATAGATTCGTATCCGTAATCCAACATTTGGGGGTTATCCGCGTGAACACGGTCTTTGGCGTAGCCCACAAAAAAAGTCTAGCGGTGTCAAATCGCTTACTGAAGTCGTCAAAGAATGAAATTACGTTTTCTGGAAACTTTTCATGCAATAAAACCAAAATCGGTCGTGTGTTATGGCTCGTGGCACCGTCTTGTTGAAACCACGTAAAGTCCAGTTCATAATCTTCAAAAAAAGTCGGTTATCATACGGTCGTAGCGCTCTGAATTGATGGTAGCAGTTCTTCAAATTATCCGCCACACCTTCATTAACAGAAGCGGTATTGTCATTGCGGTGATGCACAGGGCTAACCATATCTACAGTGCTTTCAGTCTCTCAAAATTTCTTTATAATCTTGCCACTTCCTTGCACAGTAGGTCGATTACGACGAGCGTAATCACCCCGTAATGCTCGAAAAGTTTCCACGTTTGAATCACCACTTGTGTAGTAAGTTTTAACGTCTTCAGTCGTTAAACTATCCATATTCGTAAATGGCAAACCGTTCACTAAGTAAATAACATTTCAAATGACAAGTATTTAACAGCTGACCACCTTGCCAGACCGGGGGTTTTGAAATCACTAAGCGGGTAACCCTATATTTGTTGAATGTTTGATGAATGTACTGAAAATTAGTTTTTTTCATAAATTCCGGTCCTAGCTGGATATGACCGCTGAATTATAAATTTGCCAAGTACTTTGTACTGGTAACAAATAGAACATATATGTAGTAGGGAATACTACTAGAGGTCAAATAACCTGATGAAATTTCTGTAGTGGTTAGTACGAAATTGAATGACTTAGTTTCAAAGTTATTAATTATTAACCATTGCTAATTATTGTATTGTTGGTATTAGTTATTGTTATATAAAGCTCTAATTCCTTCTTTCTTTTAATGTTGATAACATTTTTTAGTTCATGCCACTACGAATATCTAAATCCGCCAGTTTTTCCTTCCCGTCGTAATTCGGTAATTTCCTTAAGCACAGGAAGCCAGATTGAGAGAATGTTTGATTTTATATGTCACTTTGATTGCACAGTTGACAAACAATCACTGTGCCTTGACAGCCATATTAAATATTTTCCTAGAAATTCCAATTCTCTTATCCAACAAAATCAGCTCTATCATTATTTGCTATTGTTGGTAAATGTTTTTTTCCTTATGTTTCCCTGAACCTCCGAACAAATAGTAGCTACACTTGACATATGCTTTTAGCTTAACGGCAGCTGTGAGAGCGTGTGTACGAGTATTCCTGTAGTTCCTTCATAAGTTCTTGAAGATGTTATGGTTAAAATTTGCTGATACAAACGTATTTTCAACGATTGGTAGTTTTACTTCTCACACAGATCCTTTCTCACTCTCTCTCCACCACTTAACTTTTCATTGCTTTTGTTGTCACGTCACTTTGTCTGTTAGCCTTGTTGTGGCGGCGAAGTGGATGCGTCTATCTGTCTGTCGTTCCGTCTGTCCGCCATTGCAACAACCTCTTCTTTCCAGTACAACGAATTTGCATAACGAAAGCAACATATTTTGCACATCATTAGCACGTCTTATACTTACGAGTCTGTACAAATGCGTGCATACGAATGTGTACACTACATGTGTAATCGTGTTTGATTGCCTGAGTGTGTGTGTGTGTGTAAAGTGTTGCATTGTTGAATTGACTTTTACATTGTTTATGCATCAGCAACTCAAGTATGAAACAGAAGATGTTACTTTGTGTGCATGTGTGGGAAAGGATCTTCTACACATTGTGACAAGTGCCAGCCAAAACATTGTGTTCGAAATGCAGTTAATATTTGTAAGTTGGTTTGTACATTTCAATTAGGCCATGACACACGATCTTAATCAGCTACGATAATTTAAGTTTTGAGCCCACCATCAAAATAAAGTGCACAGGAAATGGAGTGCGTAATGGCATCGTTAATAAATAAACATTTGAAAGTGGTCTGGGCTGAAAATTGTAAATTATTGAAACATGAAAACTAGCAAAGTATTTAGAAATTATATCTACTATATGATTCATATTCATCTCTATGGTTAAGCAGACTAAAGTGGCAACTAAGAATATTACCATTAATTAATTTATTTAATTAAAAGCAATGGACCATGCTTTTTGTTAACGACTTTGGAAAGCTGCAAATATTTCCTTAGGCACATACATATTTCTTTAGGGATACTTTTCAAAAAAAAAAAATGGATTGCCTCAAAACTCCCCGTAGTAAAGGGTGTCCCAACAAGAACGCAAGATTTAAATGACTGATGCAGCAATTGAATTGTTTCTCTAGCTGTATGACATGTGGCGCCGTCTTGTTGAAACCACATGCCCTCCACATTCATTTCTTCAATTCTAGGCACGAAAAAACTGGTCATCATTTCACGATACCGAACACCATTGACAGTTTGCGCTTGACATGCCTTATTTTCATAAAAAAAGGTCCAATGATTCCTCCAGCCCAAAATCCACACCAAACAGTGACACGTTGAGGATGCATTTACTTCTCGTGAATCACTCGATCATTTTCCTCACCCCAAATGTGACAATTCTGAATACTGACGAAACCATCAAGATGTAAATGGGCCTTGTCACTGAAGATGATTTTATCGGCAAAATCAGCATTTTCATGTTGTCTCTCCAATACCCAATTAACGAACTCCCTTCGCTGTCCATGGTCAGCTGGCTTCAGTTCCTGAAGATGCAAATCTTTTTTTTTCAAAATTCGCTGCACAGTGGATTTGGAGACACCAATTTGCTGAGCTCGGCGACGAATTGAGGTGGATGGAGTTTGAGCGACATCATCATGTACAGCTGCGACATTTTCGGTCGATCGACCTGGTCGAAGGCGCGTTGTCTTTACATCCCTAACAGACCCAATTTTGGCAAATTTATCCATTAATCTCTTTACAGTTGACTCCTTTGGAACATTATTGATCGCAATTTGCGAACTGACTTCAAAATCAATAAAAAGATGATCTGATTGTACATATTTTCATTCTATATTACTAGTTATTAATGGCAAAACTGAGAGTAACTTGCAGAACTTGCGCTGAAAATTTAAAAAACGTAAAGCTGTCGTAAAGGCTGAAACAAGGTTCTTTAAATTTTGCTCTTTCTTCCCTTCTAGGACAATATTACATTGTGCACATCAATCTTTATTACGGCGACTATGCTTGAAAATACATTGCCTGACAGTCGGCGAATAATTAGAAATTGTTTGAAACCCATTGAAAGCCAAAAACCGAAAAAAAATGAAATGCCTACACTTTGTTGAAATTGCTTTATACTTAATTAAATAGCCGATATATACTCTAACTGAAGCACATGTGGCTTTCTGGCAAGTGGGCGAATTGCTTAAGGCCCTCCAATAACAGGCTCTTCAAAACCGATATTTTAAAATGAATGTTGGCTGTTTGTTTGACAATATTTTAAGCTAATAAACCAAAGCATAGTAGGAGATAGAAGTAATATTTCGAACAAACCAATCTGAAGAATTCAATACTCAAGTTTGCGCTTTGAACTATCGTTATTTGTACGATTATGTATCACAAAAAGACTGGTCCATTTAGCAATTATTTTTAAAGATTTAGTAAAATATACATGAAACTGTATGTTCGCCGCGGGAAAAGCTTCAATTATCGTTTGAATGCACTGTTTTAAATCATCCAAATTGGTTGGGTTAGTTTTGGAAATTTCCTGCTCGGAATAATCGTAGAAGAAGAAGAAAAAATCAGGTATAGTGAAATCACGAGACTTTGAAGGCCAACGGAATGTGAAGTTTCATCAAATCAGCATATTAGAAAATTTCCGCTGCAATGCTGCCATAACTCTGTTGGCTATGTGAAAAGTTGCAGCATCTTGTGATAAAAGGCACACCGGATTGAAAGCAGGTCTCTTTCAGCGTACTTCTTTAAATCTAATAATATCCATGTAATAAAACTCATTATTTCGATGTCATAACCATATACCCATGATTCGCCACCAGTTATGATTATTTTAAGCAAATTTGAATGTCATTCAACAATTCCTGAGCAATGCTCATGCGATGTTGTTTTTGGCCAAAACTTAGCAATTTTGGAACGAACTTCGCTGCCATACGCTTCATGCCCAAAATTTCCGAAAAAATTGCATGACATGAGCCAACCGATATGCCGACAACCTCAGCAACTTATCTAATTGTGATTCGACGATTCTCCATAACAATTTTCTTCACTTTCTCAACATTTTCATCGGTTGTTGATGTGCTGCGGCGTCCAGTGCGAGCGCCGTCATTCACATTTTCTCGATCTTCTGTGAAGAGTTTGTACCACTTGTAAACATTTTTTTGACTCTGAGTACTCTCACTGTATGTCACTGTCAAAATTTCGAGTGTTTTTGAGCACTTAATTCCATTTTTTATACAAAATTTGATGCAACTTCTTTGATCCATTTTCGATATCAGAAAATCGCCTAATACGCAAATCACTTGTCTTATTTATGCCTCTCAGAAACAAACTAAACATGATATATGAATAAAACCGTCAACATATCTTCGAGATGAGTGTACCAACATAAAAAAAAAGATAATAATCGAAAGTCGAATGTACGTAGCCCGCGAAATTTGAATTCACCTTATTTTTGAACACACCTCGTATATGCCTCATTTGGTCTCTGAGAATATAATATATACTATTAAATTATATATTATTAGTTTTTACAAATAGAATGACAAACTTGGCAAATGGGTCACCATATAAAGAAGGATATACCTATATAGAAGCTTTAAAAGGAGCTTCTTCAAAAATTACATCTTCGCATCATATTATGTCCTTTGAAAATGGCTTTTGAGATACTCTATTGATACACGCCTTCTATATTTGCTAGTAATCTTAAATGAAAATGAAATTAAATTTTCACTACAGCGGTTTTGGAAATGGTTCAGAATTGATTCATTGGAAGTGGTGAATATACATGGATTGCATGTACAGAAATGGTGAGAATGTGATTCTTTCTGAATGACTTCCACTTGTTTTGCTGCCTATAAACGCTTTCGCTATCAACAAACACATGACAATTGACTTAAAATCATTTGGTATTTATAATAAATGCTGACATGTATGAAGTCACAAAGTAGTATTAACTTACATCCTGTTTGCACAAATTGGAGGCTTTGAAAATCCAAGAAGGATCAACCTCAGAGTTTGGCCACGAATAATTTCTCTTCCACAATTAATCCATAGATCACATTGTAATCCGGTGTGTATTTGAAATTACATTTCTCTATCTATGTTTCGGTTTTAGCCACTGGCTTGATATTTCATTCAGTAACGAAATATAGGAGGTCGCGCCAGTTGTGCTACAATAAGAAATTGAAATAATTTTTTTTAAATCAATGTACTCGTATTTCATTTACTTTTTTTTTTTATTGTACAAAAACCTCGATTTAATTGTATGTAGCTAAATGGTTTTGAAGATGTTAGACCGTAAATGATTTCCATGATCCATGCTCGGCCTGAAGGATTGAAGCCGAAATCACCTCAATTATTATTTCAATAAAACAAAGTCTGGTGTAGTCAGATCTAGTGACCTCGGTGGGGACAGCGGAGTTTCTGGATATTAATTTGTTTGGGAATTTTCGTTGGAGCTTCGCCAAAACCGGTCTGGCTATGTGTGCAGTTGCTTTATCTTCCTGGAACCAAATGCTATTGAAACGGATACGCCTTCGGCGCAGTTCTGGAAAAAAAATCCTTCAACATCTTTAAATGACGGTCCTCTTTGGTTTTTGTTTTGTGTTTGTAGCACCATTCATGCGCCACCCTGTACTAACTGAATAGAATCAACTTCTAAAATGGAGACCGTTACCTGTTTGTATTGTCCGTGATATAATAATAGCATTGAGGTACTTTTGGAAAATTCTTAAACAAGTGCCATTGGAGCCTATGTAGGGCCCTTCAGTACCTTCACTGCGATTTTTATACGTGAGTCTCATTCTCTCTGACAACAATTTTCAATTAGAAACGAACGTAATTGTTTAAGTAATCGTAACCAAGCCACACACACATGCACGCACACATAGCCTAATTTCAGGAAACTCAATAGAAGACACTTAAACAGAGACATTTCAATATATTTGCACTCAATGTAACGAACTACACAGAAGAGGCCTACCACAGGATCGTTTCACACACACACACACATATATATATATATATATACATACATACATACATATATATAAAAGCACTGCAGAAAACCGGAAGTTTTTTATTACACTCTCAACTAAAAATATTGGCATTGAATCGACCGAACCAACAAAACAATGTAAAAAAAGGTTTGGTGGAGAAAACAATAAATGCGTTTAAGAAGATCTATGGCTATTTGTTAAATTGCCAAGTTCACTATATTTTCATTGAGCATTTTATTGGTTTTTAAATGTAATGAATTTATGTGAGAAAAATGGATTTTTATTATTGTCTTTTGCGTTTTTTCCCTATCAAGGATTTAACCAACCAAATGCTTGCAAGGAATAAAGGAAAAAACGTGAAGCTATAAAACGAAATAAAATTTATTGTTAGTGGGAAATGAAATAGGTGTAAATATGTTTACAACTATTAAGGACATGCAGCTGTGTACTAACGATTTTTCTGCACTGGCTTTTATGGAATAGCTGTGAAGGCGTTTATTTTATCGTCTATGGCAATAAACAAGAAATAGTGGCGAAATGTAGCTATGTCAACCTTTAAACAGTTCTTGAATTGAATTTGAAATTCTTTACTCATATCTAAATTCTCTAATAGTGGCTCGCAAGAAATATTCAATGTTCCAAATTCATGTTTCGGCGACTGACCAATTAATTGAACTTTTCGTTAGTTTGTATTTGGAAAGAATTTCCTACTAATTATGAAGTGCCTCAATTACGGCGCTTTCATCGGAAAAATATTCCAATCTGAAAAGTTTTCGACAATGAACTTAATGGGTGACACAAAACTTAGTTAAAAGAAACAGGTTTCTGCAAAATAATTTAAAATTTTGTGTGACGAATTGGAGAGCAGAACATAAAAGCGCTAGGATTTCTTTTCTGCTTACCGCACACAATAGAGATTTGTATGCTTCTGGCCACCTTTTTTTATTTATTTATTAACCCAACTATAAATTCAATCTAAGTATAGATAACTATGTACAGTTTTTGAGGTATTGATATTGTAACTACTAAATCTTGTTATTACATAGAAGTGAATTAATTGAATGAAGTTAGAGTCGATTTGGAAGGTAAAACGGTTAAAAACCTTCAATTGCAAAACAAAAATAAATAGTAAAATCAAACATTAAGGGAAAATTACTATTCATAGAGTGATTATCTGCGGAGATGACCTCTTATAGACACAAATTTTCAATTTAATAAATTTTCATTATTAAGTTATTTATAAATCGTTACATTCTCTTATTATGGAAAAGGAGGATAGAGGATCTTAGTAAGATAGTTCTTTAAAATAATCGCTAAAAAGTTCGTATCCTGTTTCCTCATGTAGCACAGAAGTGCGGTACCTCCAATGTTTGTTGAAAATCATCTTTAACCATTTGTGTGGAAAAATTTGCATTTTTCGTTAGAGGCTCTTTGTCGCGTTGTGCCATACACACTTGTAAATACGATTTTTATTTTTAAGGTTTAGACACGATCGTCTGTTTAAAAATGGATATAATGCCCCAAATGAACGCAGTGCCTCCTCGCAGGACAACTGAATATGTTTCTAGAAGGATATTTTTTTATATGAAATTACCCCAAGATACATTTGGTTAACATTAGTCTTCACAGTTCATATTTGACAGTCGTGAAGTAGAGACGTGGCAAATTTATTATGGAAAATTTTTCGATAAACCAACGTGTTTGATTCATTAAAACATTTCATCAAAATCAATCATCGATTACTGTGACGATGAGAAAGTTACGTGAAATCTTTGTGAAAAACAACGTGCCAACAAGGCACACTATTTATCGTTTAGTGAATGATTTCGAAGAAGGAGGGTCTGCAGCTGATATGGCCAAGCACGGACCACAACGTACTGCAAGATCGGCTGACAACCCCGATTTTCATGAAAAAATCACAGTGAGTGACGAGGCACCTTTTTATTTGAATGGATATGCGAATAAACTGAATATTTGGTTCTGGGCAATGGAAACACCTCAAATTATTCATCAGTCACCTTTGCATCTGGCGTGCAATTAGGTCAGAAGGAATCATTAGACCCTACTTCTTTGAAACTGAAAACGGCGTAACGGTAACTGTCAATGGGGAGCGATATCGTGATATTATTGAAAACTTTTTAACGCCACAACTGCATGCTTTGGGCTTGATTAACATGTGATATCAACAAGACGGTGCCACATCGCATACAGCCAGGATTACAATGGAATTACTGCGAGACCTCTTTCCAAAACAAGTTGTTTCAAGAAATGATGATGTTGATTGGCCTTAACTGCCTGATTTCATTGCTCCGGACTTCGTTTTGTGGGGATGCTTAAAAGGCAAGTTTTATGGAAGCAAACCGGAAATGCTTGAGTAACTCAAGCAAAATATTCGTGATGAAATTAATGAAATACCGCCGTGAAATGTGTGAGAATGTAATGAAAAATGTGCTCAAAAGGTCTCGCATTCGTGAGGCTAGCAGAGGCGGACATTTATCTGATATTGTATTCCATACATTATTGCCGACATTAAATAAAACATTTATCAATATAAGATCCATTCTCTTTCATTTAGTCAAAAATTATAAACGAACAAAGTAGTATTCCTTCCCGACAGACACCCTGTATTTGACATCATATTGAGTTTCCATGTCTTTGTTTTCCATATTTTAAAGTATTTATTGTAGGCCATAAGACTATTTTCAATTTTCTTTAAGAGGGCGTTTTTTAACTTGCTAGATGAAATTAACGCCGTATCGCCTGCATAATAAGCAATGTCAACTTCTTTACGAGGTTTGAAATTCGAAGTATAAATCGAGTACAAAATTGGTGATAAAATTGATCTTTGAAGTAGTCCTGCCGGAATACTTTGCCCAACAGAAACTGCAAATTCCCTGTTGTCTAGAAAGTCGGCGATAATTTTACACAAATACTTTGGTACACCTGTTGCAACTAATTTAAAAAGTAGACCGTGGTGCCATGTAGTGCCGAATGCTTTCTCAACATAAAGTAATATTAACTGTTGCGTTTGTTCCTGATTATTTTGCTTTTTATTCTACCAATTTACTGAATAGTGGTATATTCTTTTTTAAACCCAAATTGCTCATCGGCTATTATCCTGTGAGACGTGGCAACCTCATCAATCGTGTTATGAAGGATTTTTTCATATATTTTTCCTAAATTGCTTAGCAGACTTATTTGTCTGTAGCCGGAAGGATTGCTTGAGGATTTTTAGAGCTTGAAAAATAGCTATTACTTTAGCTTTCTTAAATGCAGTTGGAAAATAATTTAGACGCATATAACAGTTGAATGTTATGGTCAACAATTTTGTTACTTTTATGGGAATATGTTTCAAAAGCAATTTTGAGACGTCATCGAGTATGAGCAAATTAAATACAGCCCCGTCTATTGATGTCTCAGATGTAGTGCAACTTTGTTCCCATTTTAGTGGATGGGCACAATAATCTGAATACAGACTAATTCGCCAACGCTCACGAGACATCCCTGAGCTACGCTCATCCAAATGATATTACGTTGGATGAGTGTAGCCCAGGGATGTTAATCGTGAGCGTTAGCGAATTAGTCTGTAATCAGCTTATTGTGCCCATCCTCTGAAATGGGCACAATAATTGTTGCACAATTCTACTAATGATCTCACCTTAGCAAATTTATCTGTTTTATGAATTTTCTTATTATCAGCTAAGTAAATAAATTGCTTTATAATTTCAGCACAATATCGCGGAAAGGTTTTAGCAATAATTTTCACACTAAACTATAGAAATTTTGACCAGTATAGTTTCCATTTTGGTACGTTATGATTGCCAGTAAAGAATAGGAATCCAACAAAAGGTTTCATATCATATTTTGAAAGAAAAATGAAATGTAACTTCATAACGGACAGCAATCTTTTTTTTTTAATTTGAATTTTTATGAGAATTAGAACCTATCGTATAGGACTTATTTTTAATAGAAATATCAATTTTCAGCCATATATTCGCGAAACGCACTACTGGTATTAAAAAAAAAGAAATCTTTTTGTGATGGCCTGGGAATTTTTCGTCTGCCTTTTACAGCAAAAAAGAAAAAAATCCTATTATTGGGAATTTTTGAACTTTTTTTTTAATTTTTCGGGAATTGTAGGATTTCTAGCAATAAATCTCTACATTTTCATTCAGTTTAACACTCGCTACCTCAATTTCTCGCTAACATTTTTTTAATAATTAATAATTACTAGCCGACCCGGCAAACGTTGCTTTGCCTTCAAATTTTATTTTTATTGGAAATGTTTCATGCCAATCGGTCTATTATAATAAGAAACGCCTATATTTGCAGAAGAACTTAAAATATGTTCACTCAACCGAAATACAAAATTCTGTTTAAATACCGTTAGCAGGAGCAGAAATAATTGCTTTTTAATTTGTGATTTGTATAGGAGGTACCACTCCCCATTGTCCAATCCCGCCCATATTTGCAGCAGCACTTAAGATATGTACACCAAACCGATGTACCAAATTTTGTTCAAATACCGTAAGCAGGAGCAGAAATAATTGATTTTTAAATTTTTGTTTGTATGGGAGGTACCACGCCCCTTTGTCCAGTTGGACCGAATTGTAAATCTGAACCATCCCGGGCACCACCCAGACGCATATACAAAAACTTATGCAAAGCGGTCCAGCCGTTCTGGAGTTTTAAGCATCGGAACAAACCACGATTCATTTTTATATATATAGATTTAATTCATATAAAATTATCATTATTATATTATTATTATGAAATATTTATTTCATATAAAAAATTTCTAATAATTAATAATTAAAATTTTTTACCATTGAATTTTTTTATCATTACATTTCTTCGAAAACTCAGTTGGAACCATTTCTCCCAGCTTTTTTTTTTTCAAAAAAGTTCTTCACGACTTTTGCTATTCTTAAAAATTTTATACATTTCTGAAAAGTGGACACAATTTTTAACACACTGATATAGAATAGGTTAGGTTAGGTCGGTTTGGCAGTCTGAATAGGCTCACTTACACTGTATAGTCCATTGTGATACCACTAGAAACTAGAGATATGGACGTCCGTAGTTTAAGTCCACTAAATGTGAGAAGCTGTCCCATATTTCATTCATAGGATGCAAGAGAATTTGTTTTTATTTTATTACACCTCACCGTATTCATTTACAGCTTTGACCGAAAAACAATAAGAATTAATTGAACGAATATTTGGTAAGATGGTCCGTAGGGAAATGCCCATGACCTAAAATCTTTTCAATTTTCTTGTAGCAGATACTGTACTTCTTTTCTAATGATTCCAATTCCTTAGAGTCACTCATTTGTCTGTCAATAGAAGGTTACACTAGAACAAAATCTTCACACCGCACAGAAATCGCAGACCTCACAAAATGGAACTTGAATAGTGTTTAACTAAAATATGTTGTATCCTATTTTGTAATAGTTGTAAGAAATATAAAGGACACAAAATGTTTACATATTGCAAGCCTAACTCTTTAACTGGATTGCTTTAACCTACAGGAAAATCTATGGTTATGCATGTGTTGTATATAAATGTAACATTTTTCATACACATACATATGTATGCATATACATATATCGTACATACATGTCCCATAATATCTACATAGTGAGAAAAAATTTCTTAAACCAATATTGATGTTGAATAAATTTTTAAGTTTTCTTTTTTTTTTCTTTTTTTGAATTCATCGTTTCAAAAGACAATCTTGATATATTCAGGTTCGGCTCGTTTTATTTGTGGAATAAATCACCTAGAAAAATAGTTTATGGAAATGTATACAAAAATTCACTCAAGCGCACATACCGGTGTATGTACGAGTATATGTGTATACACACACATGCACTCACTCATACACACACATATCCAGTCACACTCAGGCCACTCTGGAGATATAGGGCTTGTTTGTATGTAAAACACCCTTTAGACTAGAAATGTTCAATTTGTTGTTGTTGGTTGTATAGTTTCCTCGCCTCTCTTTGGAATCAATTCAATATTATATTGAAACATTTTCATTTCAATTCGATTTAAAATCGATTGAATTCAATAAAATGTGACAAGCATGTCAAATTTGCATTTGCTAGATGACATCAAACACAATACCAACTGAAACTGAATCCGCATTCGCAACTGTAACTGTAACTGTAGCTGTAGCTGTAGCTGAAGCAATGACACTTTGTGGCAGCTGTGGCAGTAGCAAGCAAACATCATTCCTGCCACCAAATGCTAATGGCATACGAGTGTGTGTCCTAGTATGTTTAACTGGCTGTAGCAACGGAGATATTTCAATTTAATCTTTTGCATACATCACAGTGACGTCAAGAACGTGTGTCGAAAAAATATGGCTCAAAACTTTTCTCTTTTCAATTTCACCGCAAATCATTGACAAAAACTGTCAAATCAGCATGATCATCACAACTAAGATGTTCCCGCCAGTATCATCAACTCCCCTATATTATAGAGAATGACAAAAAGCGAACAGCAAATGAAATAGAGGAGGGTTTTGACTTCAAGCACCCACCTATCAACGTCAAAAGACTTTAAAAGGCGTTCTCCATTCGATGGCAAAAAAGAAAAAAAAAATAGAAATACTTGCGATGACAGTGTCAGTCGCAATGGCGGACAAATCTTGCAAACATGTAGATGGAAGTTTTGAATAAGAGTTAAACGATAAGGTAAATGGAGGCTGATGATAAAACCGGCTTCAATGCCAGCAACATGCTGTAACTGTGACAAATGACTTCAAAGCAGACGAGTAAAACACATACGATTATGGCAGCGGTATGGATTATTTTTACAGTGTTCGGTGGCAATTAATGCTGACTAAAGAATGTCGTTAAAGCTCAATACCTATAAAGTCACCATTTTGATCTGAAACCTTATTAGAACACAAAGTTGGAGAAGTGATTACCAATAGCAATTCCATAAAACTTTAGATTGGAAATAATAAATCTCTGATTGTTGGGTTTTCAGTGACTATGATGTAATATAAATGTAATATTACTAAATAATTACCAAAGATTACTAAGCGTTCTACAAGTCCTTTAAAATCAATAATTTTTTACACTCAATTCCAAATTTGTTGACTAACTGATTTGTCACCCTTGTCTGAGATGAATGCACGACTATAGTAAACACTCATTCTGATTC
This sequence comes from Philornis downsi, assembly GCA_019455685.1. Taxonomy (NCBI): domain Eukaryota; kingdom Metazoa; phylum Arthropoda; class Insecta; order Diptera; family Muscidae; genus Philornis; species Philornis downsi. The sequence goes on along the minus strand of JAHXMU010000039.1, from coordinate 450,600 downwards.
TCTAAACAATTTTTGATTATCATCTTTATTGAAAGTTTATCGCACAATAGCTTAGGGCCTCGTTTGCTATCAATAGTCGTCCTCATATATTTACATATTTGCAGTGAATTTATTTTATTTTAATATTTTCCTTTTAAAGATATAAACGATAGTTGCAAAAAAAAAAGTATATTCTAGGTTTCATCAATACTTCAAAAAAATTGAGAAAATTATTATAACTTGTGAAATTTTGAGTTGGGTCTTGGTTGGACCCAACTCAAAATTTAGTGTTGTTCACAAGTTATAACAATTTATGTTAATTTTCTTTAAGTATTGGTGAAACCTAGAATATTTTGTTTTTGCTGCTATCGTTTATATCTTTAAGCTACCGTCTAAGTTCGGTTCCAAAATTTTGTATATTTTTAAATTTTATGTAAGTAATAAATTTTCATTACTTTGCTCTAATCCTTGGAACAACAGCTAGGCAGTTAGTCTTCAAATTATGGCTAAACTATTAAAGTTTAGACATACATTAGAAACAAATTCCATTGCTTCCCATAAATCAGATATGGAAGAGTTTTGCGTATTCAGTGTCAGTTTGAGCAGCATTTAATAGACTTGCCGATTACCCGGCTACTCGAAGTATCGAGGTAACTGTCATTAAAATACTGGTAGGTTGGTGGCTGGTCCATGGGATGCTAATAAGCTAACATTTTGTTTTTTTCTCTTTATCGGAATAAATGAAGTTTTCCAAACCACTGTGTTGCCTTTATCAATAACTGAGATGACGTTTTTATGTTTCAATAGATGCAGTAAAATATTCTAATGGCACAATTTAACGATTGTTATTGACTAGCAACAGAATTTTCGCTTAACATATTTCTTTTTTGTTTGTGCTATCTGGCAAAATTCTTTTGAATACTATGTTTATAACATGGGTTTGAACACACTCTACTACACTGTAGGAGTTTGTCAATTTTTCAAAAAGGAATTCTCGGAATTTCACCAAAATGTATTCATACGAGTACACTTGCCTGCACATCCTCACTAACTGGTTGTATTGATAAACATCTGCTATTGCAAACTTATAAAATTGTATATTCACACAAGTCTATGTTGCTGATTTTAACCCACTCAAATTCAGACATTCTTCCTGTGTGTATGTATTAAACATGTACATGTGTATTTATGCATACATATCACAAATATGAGTATTTCACAAAATTATATGTGAATCCCACTACTTGTTGTATTTGCCATTAATTTCCCCTAGGAAATCGAATATGAAACACTGCTGTTCCTGTTACCGATTCAACTGATGCTGCTGCTATCGCTGATGCTGATGCTGTTGCTATTGCTTACGCTGTTGCTGTTGATGTTGTAGCAAGCAAGGAAGCATAGAAATATCCGCACCAGAAGTTATCATCGTTATCATCACAGCTGGAGCTGCTATTAAATTTTAAATTAAAACATCATTCACGTAATTATTTTCACATCATCTCTTAATGCAATTGAATTTATTTACTCTTTGAAAAAAAAGGTCATGAGGGGATAAAAAGTTGGGGTGAATCGTAACGGTGCGGAAACGAAAATACAACTCAGGTGTGAAAACTCAATTTTAAAAGTTAATTCTCATGCATGCTGGTACATTTTTAGTTGAGAAAAAGCTTTTTGGGTACAGGGTCATGATGTGTGTTCTATACGATTCCATGTTTAATAATGATTAAAGCGTGCGTTTGATTTTATGCTAATTGTAATGTGGATATGGGGCTCAGAAACGACGCTGTGACCCAAGAGTTGGCAAAATAGGTTTCGATTTTTAAAACTACTATATTCCATTTTGCCTGTTATATTCTGTTATATCTATAGAATGTCTTGCTTCTTCGAAAGGTTAAAGTACTGGAATTCGTTTTAGTGTTTGGCGGAGTCTACTATACTATACTATACTATATACTATACTACTATAAAAAGTAGACATACGGAAAGGAACTGAAATAATATTTTATACGAGATACAATTTTAATACAAATTATCTTTTACCAAGTACCTCTGTAAGCCATTCTACCATATTTACTTGCTATTGTGAAAACATAAACGTATGTTAAAATTTCAATTCGATGAACGGTCTTATATATATCTTATATACAAAAATTAGGCCATATATTTCGGATGGATAAACGAATATAACCATCCGAAATATATGGCCTAATTTTTATAATGTATGATCATTTTTTTCAAATTTTGTTAAGAATTTTAACGAAATTCAATTGCCATACATGAAATTAACGGTACGAATTAAGGAATTAAGGATAAAACTTCGATAACAGTCCATTGAACGCACGTCGTGTTCCACAATTTGTGTGAATTCAATACAACTGATTGAAAGATATGAAACTTGGAATGTATTCTTTTAACTGCTCCCGGAGAAGGTATCAAAAGGGGTTTTCTCAACTTTCTGAGAGAATTAAAAATCTGTACAATCAACAAAATTCTAGACCACTACGGCATACTGATATGAAGTTATTGGAGAAACACTGAACTTCGGAAAACCTAGCAATTTGTATTGGATGTACCAGAAGGCGTGTGGCAGTATGCTACATTGTCAACCTAAGAATCTGCTATCGCAAAGGATATAAACCTAAGAATATATAGAGTGAAATAACATAGAAATTTCAATTTTCTCTTGGCTCCAAAATGCAATATATTCGCCTAGGAAGGTTAAGCGTTGGTCCCTCTTTGATAGAGTTTGATGACATTTTAGTCAAAAGTCCAACCTATGAGTACATACCATTTATTAGCTATAAGACGGCATTATCCTCTAGGATAACACCATTGCTTGTTTTCATCCACAATATAAGTCATTGCCGATCTCCAGTGACGGTTTCGCTTGGTTTCAACAGCTCGTAATAAATAATACCGACCTGGTCCCACCAAATACAGAGCGTATAAGCATGACCGGACAGCCCCCATGACTTTCTTTTCTTTGGATTGGCGTAATGAATCCATTTTTCATCACTAGTTACAATACGATGCAGAAAATCCTTCTTTTTTGTGACTGAAGCAGTTGTTTACAGGCAAAGAACGACGCTCAACGTTCCGTGGCTTCAACTCATAAGGAACCCAAGTTTCTTGCTTTTAAATTATTCCCAAAGCATGCAATTGCTTGGAAACTGCTTGGCGGGTAACTCCTAATACTGAAGCAAGCTCCACCTGCGTTTGGCACGGAGTCCCATCTAGCAATGCCGTCAGTTCGGTGTCTTCGAAGGTTTTTCGCCTTCCTTCACGCGAACGGTCGTTAACATCAAAATCACCGTCTTAAAGTGAGGGAACCGATCTCGGCGTAAACTTTTTGAGCTCTTGATAAGCTTCAGACGCCGTTTTGTTCGATTGAAGGAAGAAAATCAATACTTCCCGTTTATGACGATTATTTCACACAAAATCATACATATTCACACAACCAAAAGAATATAACGTCGAAAGGAAATCACTATTTTGTCAAGGCGGTATGTTTACCATATGTCTAAGCTTGGCTCATGAAGTTTAGGTTATGGCAGAATCAACTATTACTTACAGCTGGCACCATCTATTGGCAAACAGCGGGAATTTACTTGCGCACCTAATAATATGAGTATTACAATACCTCTAAGGCTAAAAGGCTTAGTTGAAATCAGAGAACTTTGAGTTGAGCAAATTCGGCCGGAAACTGAATAGAATTTATAGTAAATATTTTGCGAGACTCCAATTAGTGTTGAAAAAGTTAATACAAATTTATGAGAATATCATTCTGCCAAAACTTCTTTTTCTGAATCAAGCTTTGCGAAAAAGACAAACTGGTCTTGAGCTTGAAAAAACCATAAAAAATAACAAAGTTCTACCATACATAAAGAATAGAACAAATTTAACTTTTTTTTTATTAAATAATATGTTTTCATAAAATCCATCTTTATAATCGTGCTATAATTTTTTTTTTTTAGTTATTTAGTTGTCCTTTTCTCAGAAGCTGTAGTGAAGTCTTCAAATTTGGAGACATCAACTAGAACTATCCGTGAGCAGAAAATAATAAAAATGAAAGGTAGTCTTTCAGGGATACTCTCCTTTAACAGACATTTTTCACAGTGAGGTTTCCCTGCTTAAAAAAGATTAAAGCAGAAGTTATAATCTTTAAAATAATACCAACAGCTTAACAATCAATACACCGTTCTTGTAGTTGTACATGAGATCACAAATACAGCATCCTCTGCTTATAAGTTGGCATTCTCTCAATAAAACTTACGATTTCAACTATAAAACATAAAACAAGAGTATTGCTGGGTGGCGCACCAATTGCACTACAATTATAAATTCTAATAATTTTATTTGTTAATCAATGTATTTGATTTATTTTGTTATTGTGTAAAAAATTCAATTTTATCTTTTGTAATTAATTGGTTTTGAAGATGGTAGACCGTAAATGATCTCCATATGCGAAAACTGATCAGAAAATTATTCATTGGGACTTGAAGGTTTGAAGTCTGAGTTTTTTTTTTATGTATTTTCGTTAGAGCTTCGCCGTAACCGCATTGTTTCCTTTAAGCGGAATCCTGAATTGAAAATAACGAGGCCAAAGTCAAAGAAAGAAAAAGAAAATTATTAAACATATATCCGAAATATTCGGAGGTAGTAAAATATAATAGCCTTCCAATTTTTTTTTTTTTTTTTATATAAAAATGAAAATGGGAAAATTAAAAAGAAAATTGCCACATTGTTATTGCACACTTTTCCGAGAACTGAAAATTTTGAAGTTTTCAACACGTCCAGTTTGAAATATAGTGTAGTTCGAATCAAAGTAGTTTTTAAAGCATAACGAAAACCTCTGTTGAAATACCAAACATTTAGGGTATTCAGTTAAAACAATTGGAGAAACGTCTGTGTCCACGCCGATCTGTCAGCTTTGTTTACTAATTAGCAGTTTTTCCATTCAATTGGCTGCACTTAGTGGACTGTTCTCAAAAATGTTGTCATACACAGGATGGCGCATTAATTACACTACCATTGTAAATAACAAAATAAAAATACAAATAACTTCAACAATTGATTAACAACAATGTATCTCATTTATTTTTTTATTGTATAGAACATTCAATTTTATTTTTTACAACTGATGGATTTCAAAGATGGTAGATCGTAAATTACCTCCATGTTCATTCACTCATATATGAAAACTGATCGGAAAATTGTTCATTGCGGCCTGAACGGTTGAAGTCAGGATCGCCTCAATTATTGTTTTAATAGACTGCTTCAATTCAACCAAATTCGTTAGTTTCGGTTTGTTCACCTTTGGCTTAACATAACCCCATAAAAAGGTCTGGCCCAGTCAGGTCAGGTGGTCTTGGCGTCTAGTGGATATTAATTTGTATGAGAATTTTCGTTGGAGCTCCGCCATAACCGGAAACCAAATGTGTTGTAACGGATATGTCTTCGGCGCAGTCCTGGGTAAAAAAGCTCTTTCAATATCTTTGAATAATAGTCTCCGTTCACAGGTAACAGTAGCACGATTCGTGTGTCACCCTGTGGAAGCATTTCGCTACATCAGTGCCCATGCAATCACCAAAAAGAAAGAAACTAAGGACTCTTATTCACAAGACACAAAACACGTCTTGTATGATGTGCTTCTTTGTTTCTGCCATTTAATTCCTTTCCCCAACACTAAGTTGGCACATAATTTAAAGTTATTTCTAATAACTCAAATAAATATCTTCAAATCCAGATTGTTAAACAATGTAATGTAATAAATGGAAAAAATTAATCATTTCCAGTGAATTTTTTTTTTTTCCAAATTTCTATATCACTTTTGTCACAATTTTTTTTCCTACGTGTAGTATTTTCTGTCAACAGTTTTTCTATCAATAGTTTTTCAACATAGCTATTTTTTTATAAATGAAAATAAAAATAAAACATAGTATATATTAGAAAATATATAGTATATTTGGAGAATTATATTCAAATTTTTGTATCCAGTTTTTTCTTTACAATCCCGCAAATTGTACTTCTGTTACCTTCTATATTCTCGGTATGAACGATAACTTATTCTTCTTCTTATGTGGCGACTGGAATAGACATCCTTGTCTATTATACGCCGCCCGTAGAAAATAATTCCAAGTGCTTCGATCTTCTGCGCTTCTTCTCCAATTCGTCACACCAAGTTTCGATAGTATTTCAAAAGCCTGGTCCTTCCAAGAAAGGTTTGGACGCCCTCTTCTGCGCCGTCCATCGAGTTTGTTGAAGAAAACTTTCCATGCCGGAGCATTTGTGTCCATCCGCACAACATGACCCAGCCAACGCAATCGCTGTATATTAATGCGTTTGATCACGTGGATGTCGGCAAATAGCTCATACAACTCATTGTTTATGCGACGCCAACGATGATGGGTTCAAATATTTTCCGGAATATTTTCCCCTCGAAAACTGCCAGTACTGATAATTCCGCTTGCGTTATATTTCTGCGCCATATAACAAGACAGGTAGTACCAACGTCTTGTACAGTCGGATTTTTGTTTGTCTAGAGAGAGCTTTATCATTGAATCGCTTACTTAGCCCATGGTATCATCTGTTAGTAAGCAATACTCTCCTCTTTATCTTCATGCTGACATCATTCGTTTTGTTTATAGCGGATTTATAGTTGTCAACTTCCGCACAGCGTCCCAAACGGGTAGGCTCTTTGTTCGTCGAAACCAATAACCAATGTCCTAGTTTACCACCAGATCCATTTTCGCTGTTTCCTTCTCGATGCTTGAGAAAGCTTGTTAAGATCTTTGCCTATCTTCACTGAAGACTTCGTGTAAGTCAGTGTCATCCTGCAAAGACGTATAGGTTTCCTAGGGATACCAAAATCGGACATGGCCTCATACAGTTTTTGCCTTATCGGGCTATCGAAGGCAGCTTCATAATCGACGTGTGAATATCTGGTCAGTTGTTGATTTACCAGGTCTAAAGTTATACTGATAAAGTAGAATCAGATCAGTTGGAATCGGCTTTATCATACTCGACAGGATCATATAAGCAATGGGTAAAATACTGATTCCACGATAGTTTTTGCAAACACTTAGATCGCCTTTTTTCAAACACAGCACACAGTACACTCAAATTCCGATCATCGGGCATGTTTGTCTTGAGCCAAATCGTATTTAGGAACTCATGCAGACTGTTTATCAGCTCATCACTACCAGTTTTACACAGCTCTGCTGGCAGGCCATCAGCGCCCGCAGCTTTGTTGTTCTTAAGTCGCAATACTGCTGTTCTGATCTCTGTTTAGCTCGGAGCTGGGTAGTTTATGCCATCGTCGATAAATGGGGTGATTTCCTCATTCGCACTGCCATTCGGAACTAAGGGCTTATAAAAATGCCCTCTCCATAGTTGCAGCACATTCTGCGTATCTGTGACCAGATTTCTCGCTGTCCTTACAGGAGGAGAGCCCTGTTCCATACCCTGTACAGGGTTGCCCATATTCGACGGACCCATGTTTTTAAAAAAAAAAATCAAAGAAAAAAATAAAAATTTGGCGGTTGGCAATCTTATTCATTTAATTTGTTCCAAGTAGATTTGTTTACATCAATTTTTGAATATGATATCTCCCAAATGGCCGCCTCTGGCGTTGATGGCGTATTGTGCCCTTTTTGCAGCATTTTCCATCGTTTTCGCCAACATTTCAGCCGGAATAGCGGCTATTTCTTCACGAATGTTGTCCTTGAGCTCTTCTACGGTCCTTGGCTTGTTAACGTAAACCTTTGACTTCAAATGTCCCCACAAGAAGAAGTCAGCGGGCGTCAAATCGGGCGAACGCGGTGGCCAGTCCAAATCACCACTTTTCGACATCAAACGGCCCGGAAACAAATTCTTCAGAAAATCGATTGTTATGCGACTTGTGTGCGGTGGAGCGCCGTCTTGTTGAAACCAGAACTGCCTCATACGCTTTCGACGAATAATTGGCATCACAAAATTGGTCATCATGTCGCGATAACGCTCCTGGTTGATGGTAACAGCATGGCCATTTTCGTTTTGGAAGAAAAACGGCCCAATGACCGTTTTCGCACTAACGCCGCACCAAACTGTGACTTTTTCGTCATGAAGAGGCAATTCTTGAATCTCCTGAGGATTTTCAGTGGCGTAAATACGGCAATTTTGCTTATTTACGGTCCCATTCAATGTGAAATGGGCTTCATCGGACATGATAATTTTGTTTCAAAATTGCTCGTCATCATCGGCCATTTCGATGACTCGTTGGGCCCATTCCAATCGACGAGGCTTGTCCGCAAGCAACAATCTTTGCGTTAATTGAATTTTGTACGGGAACAAATGCAAATCAACGCGAATAATCCGTTGTAAAGTGGACCGAGCCATGCCCAACTGCTGAGAACGGCGTTTTTGGGATGTTCTTGTGGACCTCTCAACACTGGCTCGTACGGCAGCGATATTCTCGGCCGATCGCCTTGGTCGACTTTTATTTGGCCTCTTCGGATTAGAAAGAGCCTCACTAGTCGAAAAGTTTTCGTATAAACGCTTAATGGTGTTCTTAGAAGGCGCACTTCTCACATTTTTTAATATTTTAAAAGCACGTTGAGTTTTCACAATTGACTTCTTCTGTTGAATGTAAATTTCAACTATTTCAGAGCGCTCGCGTGGCGTGTATTGTTCCCTGGTAAAAATCTGCTTGGACTGACGCTTCAAACGCGGTATGTCATTAAGCGATCTGACATCTCTGTCAAAAGTTATGGCGTTGCCAGATGGGTCCGTCGAATATGGGCAACCCTGTACTTCATATCTTTTGGTAGAATTTTCGGGTTTCGCCTCTATCCCTGTACCTTTCTATTCCCTCACACTCCCGCTTTTTCCACAACCGCTTCTTTCGCCTAAAAGGAAAGAACAAATAATAAAAAAAATAATAAGCGACAACTGTGTCAGTTTTTTATGGCTCAAGAAATGTGCGCAAGCTCAATAAATGTGTGAAGTTTTCTTAGACATGTCGTTAGGTTAAGGAATCAACTATAGAATGTGAACAAGAAGAGGCTTTAACACACGGCATAGGTTGCTTCATAATCATTTATTTGAATGGGAATCTCCTTAAAATCCAAAAATCAAATATATTGATATTAATAAAATTTTGGCATTTCAAAACTAAAGTAGTTAACCGGATTCTGTAATCTCTTGATGAACTATTACATTTACGAAAACATAAGTTAGCTTCTCATAAAACATTCTGCAACTTTTCCCCGCTCTCAACTCTTTAAATTAAACGTCTTCTTTCAAATATACTTACAAAATTTATGTAAATGTCTTCATGTTGGCAAGTAAAACAAAAATTCTGCATTTTTGTTTGAAGTGACAGGAAAAATAAACGTAAACCTTCAAGTAAGCTCATGCCAAACGGGAAAGTTCTCCTATATCTGAGTTTTACCTTCTTTTTTCTCCTACAATCTTAACAATGAAAATATATGTGTTTAATATTACCCAGTCCTGCGACTGAATCAGTCACACGTTACAAACAGGACAGAGCTGAGTGTCAAACAGTCAGGAAGCCAAATGGAAAACAAAAGACGTAACTAATTTTTTATTAAAATCACGTTTCACTAATAACGAGATAAAAACGCGCTTAATTCTTGTTCACTTCAGTGCTTAACTAAAGTGCCATCGTAAAATTTAAAACCTATTTCGCTAGGAAACAAAAAAAAAAGAAAAGTACCAGTTAAATTATATCACAAGCAGTTCAAAAAAAAAAAAAAAAACAAAAAAGACAAAGAAGGTCATGGAAGCTTTAAAAGTTCTTAAGATAAACACAAACAAACAGTAGATAACGTTTAAACATGTATGCACGATTTGACGCTGCAGCAGAGGGAGGAGTTATAATCGGTTCACAGTGGAAAGAATTCGCATAGTGTCAATGTTTATACATTTCTACAGCATTTTAAATGCTTTATAACATGTTGAAAATTTATTTGTACTATACCTATATCATGTACTTATGCGCTCATACATAAAGTAATGTGACACCGACCATGATACGAAGGTCACTACATGCGACCATTGCGCACATAATCGCGGGTTCGATCCCCTATACTGCGACCTGTCCTTACTTGAGCAGCGGTCACCCGGATGCGTGTGACGAATACTTCGAGTAGTCGAGTAATCGACAAACTTAGTTAATGCTTTTTAAACTCTCGGAATCGTCGAACTGTAGGTCCCAACGAATGAGTTTTTAAAAAAAGAACGCGTTTAAATTCACTGAATGTGAAAAACTCTCCCATGGGGTGCAAGGGAATTTTTTTTATGTAAACTGATTCTCATGTTAGTCGTATCGAAAGTCTGAGCAATAAAAGCGAAGCACTTTGAATATCAAGCTGACTTCCGAGCAGCGAAGACGGTAACTCTGATAAGATGAATAAGCGACTGTCAAGAATTCGGCCTGAAAAGAAAAGTTTAGATCGAGTAACCTAGATCGACGGCCTATGGAGGAAATTCGAGTAACGGGAAAAACCTCGACATATAGAGATAAACCAAAATCTAAGAAAAAATACGCAGAACATTTTTGGATATCAGTTTATTGACCGAAGGCCGAAGAGATACCAGATACAGTGTGCCATCGAACGGAACAAGTGATAATGGGACGGCGCAATATCTGGAGCATATGGCGGATGGAGCAAAACTTCCCTTTTCAGCGTTCCCAGATAGGGTTTACCGGGCTTGGCCACGTGACGCCGAGCGTTGTCATCATGAAGATTCACTTTTTCGTGCCTCTCCGCGTGTTGTGGGCGGAGAGCTCGGCTCAATCGCATTAATTAAATTCGATACCAGTGTTGGTTTCAACAGCTCGCAATAAATAACACCCGCCTGGTCCCGTCAAATAAAGAGCATAACTTTCGCAGCGTAAACATTCGGCTGAGGCAGCGTGAAGGCTGAGAAGCGTGACCTCTTTTTCTTTGGATTGCTATAGTGAATCCATTTGTCATCACTCATTACAATACTATGAAGAAACCCCTTCCTTTTTGTCGCTGAAGCAGTTGTTCGCAGAATCGACCATCACATATAGCTGGCGCCATCTATTGGCAAACAGCGGAAAGTTAGTTGTGCATCAATATGTTTCAGACTCCCATTAATTTATTGCACACTCATGCGTTGCATTACCATACACCATTGTTAAGCTACATGATCATATTTGGGGGGTTTCCCAATTAGAAGAGTTTTATTCTGAAGCTTTTAACCACTGTATTTTCCAAAGCACGATCATAGTAAGAGCCTTCTTTCGCTGCACGTTAGCGTCTGTGTTTACCAAAATACCGTGACTACTTTTATAATAAATAAAAATGGAAGTAGACTCTAAACATCGGCACGTAATATCATTTTCATGAATTCAAAGCTAACCTGACGTTCTTAATTGCAGTGGCAGACAAACGCTAAAACAATATTAAATTATGCCAAATATAAGGACGTAACAAGTTTAAACGCTTATGAGCAATGAACACTCAAGCGAAATTGTTTCTTAATTTCAATGTTTATTTTCAAGTTATCGTGTAATTTAATTCACCCCCCAAATTCACTTTTAAATACTGTCAGCAAATTTATGTCTGCCTTTGGGGTATAAATCTGAGGCGAAACTATTCCACTCTGTGCCTGCCATTCACTATCCTTGCCAAAGAAGTGAGCAACTCCATAACCAACATAACCTCAAGCATATAACAGTGGTTGAGATGGCGCTAGGTATCCTGTGAGTCCTGTGCTTTTAATGGAAATCTAGGCATCGACACCGTCGTCATTGGCCTCATTCCGGGTCTCATCTATGGGTGACTGTGCATGAGTTCATATACTGGAAGCATATTTTTGTGGTTTAACCTCTGGCATTTGTTGGCTGCTAATGGAAAACAAGAAAGAAAAACAAAGAGGTGAGATTCTGCCACTCCCGCACCCAGACATGCAGTAAATCTTGGAAATCAACTGGATTGTGGGATTGGAAAGTGCGAAAACTTTATAAAGGTGTTGTGCGGTTGTGTGTGGTTGAGTGTGTATGCGTGTAAGTTTAAATACGCGTTTCTGAGTTTTGACACTTTGAAACGTTTGCAAATTAATTTGTTTGAGTTTAAAACTACTCACGTACATTTACACTTTAACCAGACCAAATAGGACCAAGAGTTAGATTGCCGTTTGCTGCCTTCACTTATACAGTCGTTTCTCTTTGCAATTAGGAGGTAAATGAAACTTACTGTTTTGCCTGCCAATTACCAACAAGTGTCGAAGACCTCAGGAGATCTTGAGTGTTGAGCTAAAAAGAATTATGAGTATATCAAAAAACAAATATTTAATTTTACTTTGTACAAAGGACATGACATTTGTAATCTTAAGTACAGCATATTTTCTCTTTTGATAAAAGATTGAGAAGGGGAAGAAACAAGGCTTTAAAAGCTTCTCACACTCAGGGAGCTTTGCAAATTGAATTTTTAGGCTTACCCAATGGGACCTACTGCTTAACAATGCATTCGAACTTCAATTTTAGCCGCATTTATTAGACCCAATTAGAGTTGACGGTCGCTCAGTTTTATAGGGATTCGTACACACGATCTCCTAGGTAGTCCCGTGTTTTATTCACCGCGGCACGGTGCACAATGCTTTGTCTCATAGACAAAAATAAAAAAAAGAAAATTGTCCCAAAATATAATGAAAGTTATAATAATCGAGAGATAACAATACAAAAGAAATAAAATTGAAGGAAATAGTTTCGTTCGACTCTCCTACACTTCACCAGAGGGCGCTAAAGGCAGTGAAATTTAAGCAAAAATCAATGAATTAAAAACTAAATTGTATTGCTTTATGAAAATAATTCCCAAAAATTTATTTTTTTAAGGAGTTTAAAATGTGGATTTTTATGTTATTTAGTGTGAGCAGAACACGGAAAAAATAAATCATGTGTTGAATATGTTAACTGGTATTATTTGTAATGTATTTTTCTAAAAATTTTCAAAAATTACAAAAGTTTGATGGAATTAAAAAAAAAAAAAAACCATAAAATTTTTTTTTTTATTGTGCTTTTATTTAGTTAATAGTATTTTTTAAAGGTATCAGAAATAATTTATGCCCGCTTTTGAGCGTAACTTAAAAAAAAAAAAAGTTTTAAAAAAGGTCTAAATTCACATTTTTAATCACCGTTGGCTGGTTGCTGATTAGGGTGGAGTGGAAAGATCTGTTTTTTTTTTTAATTTGAAAAAGTTTTATTCCGGAAAAGATGTAGTTTGAGATTCTTACGGAGGCAAAAATAAGAGAAAAAAATTTTAAAAAAATTTGAAGAATCGCGCCACTACATCAAAATTTTAATTCATGGATCTGATGTTATTGAGTTCTTCAATTTACCAATAGGTATGCATGTGAATAAAAACTTCTGAATTATAAATTTATATTTCTTCATCTTTTTACCCAGGATGTATGTCGGAAGAAGCAATAGAAGCGAACCATACAAGAAAAACTTCACGAGAAGATACAAACAAGGATTTGATGACCTATATGCTATTGCAATCAGATCCCGTGTTATCATCAAAGAGGAACATAAAAAAAAACATTTGATTAAAAAATATATTCACATATAGTGTTTTTGATGATGACGTATTTGAACAGGATGAGTTAGGTTCTTCGTTGAGCGAAAATTAGGATGGCTCCTGTAGTGATGACGCTTAGTTTTAACCAAAGAAATAGCTATATTAATAAAATAAATAAGTTTTTGTTAATACTTTACTTGATTGATAATGACCAAGTGTACATTTTGGGATTTTGCCAACGAAATAAAACAAATTTCCTGTATTACGTTCTATAGTATTATTAACAATAAAGTATTAATGTAAGAGAAATATTGCACATTTTGTATGGGAGGTACTAGAATTCGTTATCCGATTTCTTTTAAATTAGGCGTACAATTTTTTGGACTGGAAAGCTTATGCTTTCTGAATTTTAGTATTAATCGCATAGGGTGTCGCAATAGTTCAATTTTTGCAGTCAAAAATAGTTTGGGTTTGTATGGGCGGTAGGCGATGGGCGTGGTCAATGTTGGTGAAATACTATTTTTTAATAAGAGGGCATATAGATATGTTCTTCACGCAATTTTCTGGAAATTTTACGCAATAGTTCAATTTTTATAGCCAAAAATAATTTCGGTTTGTGTGGGCGGTAGGCGATGGGCGTGGTCAATTTTGTCCATACTTAAAAATTTCCTTAATTCCGTTATATTAGGGACTCGTGCCAAATTTTATTACCCTGGGACGATTCCTTCTATTTTTGTCCCATCGATATACTGGGACAAAGCACTTTGCGGTGTGGCACAAAAAGGATAAAAAAAAATTTTCGAAAATAATACTAGTTAACAAGGTTTTAAAGTGGAGCAACCAAATATCTTTCCTAGTGTAATTTTGTGGGCTGAATTGGTATTTCTCTATTACGTCAGGTTTTCGAGATACACAAAAAAAATTTTTGTTCGTATTTTAAAGAAAAAAACTATTAGTTTGTTTAAAACTCAATGAATTTTCAGAAGATGAATAACGTTTATTGGACGTTGTTTGTATTTTGTTAGTTCGGTACCACGTATTAGATTCCAGCAATGGTCTCCCAGCATGCTTTTGTCTCAGAATCCTTGATTATTTCTTTCAATTTTCATTAAATCTTGGTGAGCAAAAACTCCCCTTGTCCGTTGCTCACTGCACCTAGGTTTTGTGGAAAAAAAAATCTAAATGGGAATGAAGAAAATGCATTTTGAATGACATTCGCGCATCTAATTCGTGATAATTTTTCAGTAATTTGGCAACAATTTGTCTGTAGTTTTCACTCTTGTTATTTCCAAGAAAACTGTTCACGATGGTCTTGAAAGATTCTTTCTCCAATAAACAATGTGAAAAATTGCCATCATTCAACAGCTTCCTGATCTGAGGGCCAAAACATATGCTTCCTTTAATTTTAGCACGTGAAATTTTAGGAAAAAAACGCAAACAAATAAATTTTAAATAAAACAGATATTGTTCCTCTGACTGTATGACATGTGGTCCCGTCTTGTTTAAACCACATGCCCTTCACATTCATTTCTTCAATTCTAGGCACGAAAAAACTGGTTATCATTTCACGATATCGAACACCATTGACTATTTGCGCTTGACATGCCTCATTTTCATAAAAAAGTTCCAATGATTCCTCCAGCCCAAAATCCACACCACACAGTGACACGTTGAGGATGCATTTGCGTCTCGTGAATCGCTCGAGGATTTTCCTCACCCCAAATGCGACAATTCTGCCTATTGACGAAGCCATTAACATGGAAATGGGCCTCGTCACTGAAGATGATTTTATCGGCAAAATCAGCATTTTCATGTCGTCTCTCCAATACCCAATTAACGAACTCCCTTCGCTGTCCATGGCCAGCTGGCTTCAGTTCCTGAGTCAATTGAACTTTGTATGCATGAAGATGCAAATCTTTTGACAAAATTCGCTGCTTAGTGGATTTAGAGACACCAATTTGCTGAGCTCGGTGTCGAATTGAGGTGGATGGAGTTCGAGCAACATTTTCGGTCGATCGACCTGGTCGAAGGCGCGTTGTTTTTACATCACTAACAGACCCAGTTTTGGCACATTTATCCATTAATCTCTTTACAGTTGACTCTTTTGGAGCATTATTGTGACCCCAAATTGATACTGTAGCCGCAAAACTTTCACCATTTTGGTAAAACAATTTCGCAATGAGAATGCGTTGTTCATTCGTGTAGCGCTTCATTTTTACTAGCCTCGTACCTTCTACTAGTAAACAATAACAATTGTTCAAATGTCAAACAATGAAACTTCGAATGGCGCCACATTTAAATCTTGCGTTCTTGTTGGGACACCCTTTATTTAAATGCTGCACCATCTTTGTCCAGAGCCTTGAAAAAATTCTTCAAAAGGCCCAAGTTCTGTTAAATTAATAATTGTGAAATTATAGTGATTGTAGTGAAGTGCAGTGATAGCAAAATTTTTATACCAGATTCGAATACAGCACATCCAGATTAGTTAAAGAACAGGCTTCGTTTCTGCAGTCTTGGATGAGGTTAAAAAGAGTCTCTAAATTGTTACTGCTTTCTTATAACTGGTCTTAGTAGACTACTTAAAGCAAACATTTTCAAAATCAAAAGGGGTTGTTTTCGGAATTATGCTAAATTTATTGATTTTACGTAGCTGCCTTTTCATTAATTGGAAATGTTGTGACTTTCTAAGTAATTTCTGTGGTCACAACCCATAACAGCCTAAGTCTGTTTTTCAATATTTTCAGTACAGGAATCTAAAGTTTTGAATCTTCGCTGAAAATCAGGAGAAGGTGTTTTTTGGAAAGCTTTCCTACAGATTCCAACGAAAAGAATGTCTTTACTTAGTTGTTAACAAAAAATAGTTGTTTATTCTCGCAGTCAAATAAAATTATCGAAAAAGACACTTAGGCTCTTATGAATTGTTGAACGAAAGAAAGTCAAAAAGTTCAAGTTGAGTTAGGCTATTATTCCAGATTAAATAAAAATTTTTTTGTTTGGAGAAAGACCTTAACTCAATTTATGTTTATCAAAAAACGAAATTGTAATTCGGAATAAGAGCTTAACTCAAGTTAGGAAAATAAAGTTGTTTCTTTATTTTTTTTTTTTTTTTGGATTAACGACTTAAGTTGATTTAGGCAATGATGAAAAAATAATGTTTATATTTGTTGTAATTCTAAATTGACTTAGGCAGTTATGCCAAAACAGTCATTTAGAAAAATAATTTAAGCTATTAGGTTTTTTAGGTTTAATTGCCTTGCTAGAAGAGATACAAACATGAAAAATTTGGAGCAAATAAATTTAGATACACTGACTACGATGGTGCTAATAACTCAATTGTGTTATAACTCGAGTTAGGCTGTTACGGGTTGTGACCACAGATTTCATTTCCTTTCTGATGGACTGACTGGAATACAATCTTCTCACATTGGCGCTTATATTTCTCGTCATTAACTATTGCACTGTTCCTTTCATTTGCTGCGGAAATTTGTTTTCCCGTTTTCGTTTTGAGTGCTTCCCAGCCACTATCTTCCCTATAACTATCTAGATAATTTAAAAAGGATCAACAAACCACAGAAAAAAATATTAAATCCTTGCAAACACCCGTTTTCTACTCACAAATAGTATTTGATTAACTAATGTATGAGTTAATATTAAACCTCAATGCAATTTAAAAATTAATTATTAATGTTTGTGCATTTAATTGGAAATATTACAGCTTTCTTAGTTGCATAGCTAATAATTCTTAACAAATACAAAAACCAGTCCATGAATTTGAATATTGATTTACACAAATACATGTGGGAATGACATGATTTCACAAATGAAAATTGATTATATACAGCTTGCAATAAGCTGTAAAAGGGGGGAAAAAAACCTACCAGTCATGGCGCAGTGGGACGTTACAGGGAAATTGTCTTTCGTGGAAATGGTTCGAAGTGAAGTTTTCCTTTTGAAATTGTTTACCTGGTAAATAATTTGATCATTTCCATTGTGTGGCTGTCACTGTTGTAGCTGTTTCTGTTGCTGTTGCCGTTGGCGTTCTGCAGGTTTTTCGAATGAATACAAAATATGGTAATAATGTTTATTCGTGGCAAATTACACCACTAAATGGCAATTTTCTTTGCTGGTGCTGATGTTAAACAGCATTGTTCATGTCTTGTTGTGAATAACAACAGCTGCACATGCAGGTTAGTTGGACAGACCACAAATTTGTGTCAGGGTAGCAAATTTTCTGCTTCATGGCTGGAGATAGACGTTCATATATTGTAATCACACACGCAAACTGCATACTCAGCAAACAAGTAAACAGGTTGCTATAAAAGTGAAGCAACTGCAACGGAGTTTGAAGAATTTTGGAGCTGCTATCGTGACCGTAAAATAAGGAAACTGCAAAACTACCATATGCGAGGGCGATCTCAAAACTAGCCGACCTGACCTGTATAGATAATGCAAATAATTTGAAAGAAATTATTTTGGTGAAAAGTGGCAACCTTATAAAATATATGTTTTAAGTTTGAAGGCGCCACATTGTTCAGTATTTTTACTATATTTGAGCCATCAAGTGAATATATAAGCATGCAAGAAATTGGTCGCCATTATGTAATTCAATATTTCCATTTGAAAGGTCTCGATCCAGCCAATATTAAAACAAAGCTAGACTAGCTAGCTAGATCGGGGGGAGTCTGCTGCTTTGTTTACGACTGTAAAATATTGGGTAGCAGAGTTTAAACGAGGCCGTACGAGCTGCCAAGACGAACACCGGTTAAGAAAATCCACAAAATGGTATTGGATGATCCAGCTGAAAATGCGTGAACTAGCTGAAATGATAGGCATTTCAAAAAGTGATATACATCGTATATTGACCGAAGATTTGAAGATGAGAAAGTTGTGCGCAAGATGGGTGCCGCGCTTACTTTTAATAGAGCAAAAACATCGTCGTGGAAATGTTTCAGCAGAGCGTTTGGCGATGCTTCACTATAATATAATTTCTGCGTCGATTTATAACCATGGATGAAACACGGGTCAACCACTTCACGCCTGAGACAAAGGGTGAGTTGCTTTAACTCTTGTGGACTGGAATGCTAAAATCATCTGATTGAAATGGAAGAATCGTCTCCAAAAAAGGCGAATACGGTTCCATCTGCAGGCAGGGTTATGGCGTGTGTTGTTTTGGGGTTCGCATGGGATTATTCTTATTAATTATCTTCTGAAAGGAAAAAACATCAACGGCGAAAATTATGTTAATTTATTTCAGTGTTTAGGTGACGAAATTAAGGACAAAAACTGCATTTGGTGAAAAAGTAGGCGTTGTTTTATCAAGACAACGTTTATAGTTTACACATTCACTATTGCGATAGCCAAAATTAATGAAGTAAAGTTGCCATTTTTAATATGATATATATTTGTACATGAATTAATAAATACAATTATAAAAAAAAAAGTTTGAATTTCTTCATTGCACATCTTATTCTCCGGATTTAGCTCTCCCGGACTATTTTCTACTTCCAAACTTGAAAAAATGCCTCGGTGGTAAAACATTTGCCAATAATGAAGAGGTGGATTCTATGATTGATGGCTATTTTAAGGAGTTTGATATTTCTTTAAACAGAGTATATTAGCTATTGAATATCGCTGGAAAAAATGTGTCGAGCAAATAGGAGATTATGCTGAAAAATAATGAACATTTTTCCCAAGTCTTTTGTGTCTTCTTTGTTAGATCGGGTAGTTTTGGGACTGCTCTCGTATATACATAATGTGATCTGTCTGTATATATCAAGGATCTGCAAGCGACTTCAATTTTGTTTCGGATTCATATTAGAAACAGCAACTCACTTCATATAGTGACTCCTTTTTTAGCATTAACGAAATTAAAAATTTCCATTGACTCTATTTATCTGTTGGAAAAAAGTGAAAGGATTTTTCGACGCTAGAATCTGAAACGAAAATGTAATTTTATGCAATTTGTGAAGTAGAACTAAATGTAGTTTTGTTTCTTGGCAGAGAAAACCCTGGCGCCAAACTGCGAAAGGTAGAAATGCTTTACGTGATTTATTTTCCGAATTTACGGTACCAGGCTCTCAGAAATTTTCGCAGATACTAAAACATTTTGTCTGGTTTATTTTGAGTTTTTTTTTTTAATTTTTAATTTAATTTAAAACAGAACATTTCATAATCTGGATCTTAATCAAAATTGTTTCCAATTAAAATTTAATTCGTTTGTAATATAATTTTGGATATATGAAACAAAAAAAAAACGAAATTTTGATTCGGTTGTCAGGATCAAAATAGTAAATTTTGTATATTTAGATTCCTAGAGCTGAAAAAAATCAAAACTATTTTCGAATATCATTTCGTTTCGTTTCAGTTCCAAGTTAAAAAATTATAACTTGAAGTTTTTTCCTTGAAGAAGAAAATAACTGGTGACGAAAGATCGCAACTTTTAAAAGTGAGTAGAAAGTTTTTCTAGAACTAACCTGAAATTTTACTGAATATCAATTTTTACATGTCGAAGAGAAAATAGAGTTTTGTTGACGGAAATTATATTTACCAGGAATAGAATATTGCAGATAAACTACGTATTTTCTAAACAAACATTATCTGGTGAACGACCCTGGATAGTTTTTGAAATCACGACTCCTTGCCGGTAAGTCAATACCGACTCCTGTTTCGGAATGTCTATATACGGCCGAAATCAGATTTTATCAGTAATACCATAACGAGTGCAACATATGCATCAAATAAAGCTGTGATGAAGCTGCTTGTTATACCAAACTTTGTTATTCTGTTTGTAACACCCAAAACTGCTTATCTAATGTACAATGAAGTATGAACAGATGAATTTTGATACCGAGATATAGCTTAAAAACGTTGATAGTTATTTTTTGCGGTAATTACACTGAAGGAGAATTTATTTCATTTAAAGCGAAAATTCCATAACAAAGTGATATCAAACCTATTCTCTTGCGAGACTATTGAAAACAAAAAATTTATAAAAAAGAAAACCAACAAATTTGGATAATTTAAATAGTGCTTTCGAACGATGATTGGGACAATATCCGCTGCAACCCCCTGGTAGTAATGAATAATGATGTGGCACATACATTATCGAGCATGAAGGCCATATATATTCAATTATTTTTAATAAGCGATTGAAGACTTGAAATAAAAAACATATTTAATTTTTCAAATTTACAAAAAGGAAAAATTTATATGAATTACAGAAAAATAAATAGAGTAGTTTCTAAAATTTCGTAAAATTCAAATCTATGATTGATTGCATAAGAGCTAAGGTGATTTTTTCTTGTTCTGTTATTTTACTGCTTCGAACTAGAATGCGATTCTGCTAGGGACATATTTTTTCTATCGAACCTATCTTTCGCAATTTCGAACTTAACTTGCCAACGTCTATGAGACATTTTCTTACAAAATTGCAATTTCATCAGTTCAGTTCAGACTGTGTCATCCTTCCAATACACACATCGACGGACAATCGAATCGATGTACGTTTCTACGAATATCCTTTTCCAAAAATCAAGCAAATTGTATTTTTTTAACATATCTTATGATCATCCCGAGTTACAAACTGGTTGACGAATTTATTATATGTCATCAACACTCACAGAACGACGGCACTCTAAATTTGAGATGTTAAAAAAACAACAAAATATATCATATTTTTTGAGAAAAATACATCGTCATTGATTTGACTGTAATGAATTATACGCATTTTAAAGGAAATTAAGTCCTCATTGTTATCATCGGAATCATGTTTTTGTGCTTTTAATATTTCTCAACTTAATTTCTATTTTGTTCTGTTTTATAATAAAAACCAACAAATGGAAATTTTTGTGAAAATTCTATTTTTTCGTTATTAACAAATTCAGAAAATTTCTGTTTCGTATTTTTTGATTCATCTTAAAAATATTGCACAAAGAAATTATTTTGACATGTCGTATCGCCTCAAACTATTATTTTTCTTTTCACAAAAATTGCTACATATTTCCTTATTTGTAAATTAAAAATTTATCCATTTTATGAATTGCTCCCTTAAATGTTACTTCGATTAAATACAGAAAATACACATAAGCCAGAATTTGTGGCATTAAAATCATTGAAATCAGCCAACACGTTCTTGCCAGCTGAATTTAATACACCCTTAGAACTTATTGAATGGATTCCAGACTTACGTTACACAAAATTCGTGTTAAACATGACGCCTATTTATCTGGAGTCAGTTGTAAAAGAGACATTTTTCCCAAAATACAGTTTATTAGCAAAGAAAAAATATTTTTTCTTATTTTTTCAAAAAAATGTAGTATTTAGCCAACCCGATCTGACCACATTTTCAAAAAAAATAAATATTAGGTGCGCAATATTCGGCCGAGGCGACGACGTAGATGCATGTCCCGGCAGCCCCATGACTTTCTTTTCTTTGAATTGCTGTAGTAAATTCATTTTTTATCACTCATTACAATACGATGAAGAAAACTCTTCCTTTTTTGTCGCTGAATCAGTTGTTCACTGGCGAAAAAACGACGCTCAACGTCCCTTGGCTTCAACTCATAAGGAAGCCAAGTTGTTTGCTTTTAAATCATTCCGAACGCATGCAACCGCATGGAAATGGTTTGGCGGGTAACTACTAATACTGAAGCAAGCTCTACCCGAGTTTGAATCGGATCCCCATCAAGCAGTGCCGTCAATTCCGTGTCTTCGAAGGTTTTTCGTCTTCCTTCACACGAACAGTCGTCAACTTCAAAATCATTATCTTTAAAGCGACGGTACCAATCTGGATACGTTGTTTCGTTTAAAGCAGCATCTCCGTAAACGTATTGAAGCTCCCGATGAGCTTCAGCCGCCGTTTTCTTCGACTGAAAGGAGAACCAAAAGCGTATGACGTCAAAAGAAAATCACTACTGTGTCGAGGCGGTATGTTTACCATATGCCTAAGCTTGCCTCATGACGTTAGGTTATGGTAAAATCGACTAGCACTTACAGCTGGCGCCATCTATTGGCAAACAGCGGGAACTTAGTTGCACATTTAGTAGAAGAAGTAGAATACGTATATGTTTGGCAGTACGAATATATATTAAATAGGGTTGAGATTTGATTATTGCGGAAAGTAGAGAATCCTAGCACCCAATTTAGAGTATATATGAGTATAATTTCTCGAAATATGTCGAGAAATTATAGCGAAAGAGAATTGTTGATTGGGAAAATGTAAGTAGACAATTTGTAGTAACCTGAGGATTTAATATATATAATTTATTTGGGCAGCTCGTGCTCACCTTGGACGGGTTACAAACGAAGAAGGAATTATTTTTAAGTTATATGTGCCAAGAAACCTCAGTTCTCTTGGTTTTTTTTATTAGGTTATTGACATTCCGTTTCGGTTTTGAGCATTATTGAATAAAGAATATTCACAATAGTAATAGTTTCTATTACGCGTTTACATTCAATTTAATTTAGTTGTACTTAATAGTAGAATTGAACTTAATATTTAAATTTAGATAATTAGTTTGTGGTTAAGTTAATTAGTTTATGTTTATAATTCATGATTATACATATAATTCATAGTTAGTATAATTATTAAGTATAAATGTAGTTTATGCAGGATGAAATATTGTTTACATAATTCAATTTTTTATACGCAGTGCAAGGTTTTTTTTCGTTGAAAACAAATTAAACGCCCGATTGAAACAAAACTCTTTTGAGTAGAGCTAGTCTTGTAAGTCTTGTAAGTCTTGTAAATGCTAGTCAAATTATAATGTATCAAACATGATATGCCGCTTATCCAGAAATAATTAATAATGGGTTATCCTTCATTATTCCGGTTTCCAAAGCAAAGTTAAGTAAAACTCACATCAAGCTATGATTTCAATGGAACTTTTAGTTCATTATAACGCTTGGACCTTGCGATTATGTACGAAATGCAATGTCATTTATATGACCGCCTCTGTATTGGCTGCAGCAGTGGATCCTTTTGAGGACATTTTCAAAGAAATACGATCTCCAGATCATAATGCGCATCAAACAGTCACTTTTTCCGAATGCGATAGCTGTTCCACAATCACTTCTGGGTTCTGCGAGATTCATATGCAAGAATTTTGCTTGTTGACTTAACCACCGAGTGAGAAATAAGCTTCATCGCTAAAGACAATTTTGTTCGATTGAAAGTTTACGTTTGGATCACCATTTTTGTACTAAGTTTTAACTATATTTATGCATTCTTTGATTTTTAAACGATCCATATTCGTAAATGGCAAACTTTTCGCTAAATAAATAACACTTCAGATGACAGGTATTTAACAGCTGGCAACCTTACCAGACCGTTAGTTTTGAAACCACTAAATGGTTAACTGTATATATCATTTCTTCAAAGCTAATTCGGTCATGGGATTACACTATTCAATGCTTTTGGGACGAATCTTGTAGTGAACCGAATGAGTAAGAATTTACATATTTTTTCTTGTGACACAAAAAAAGTTAACAAAAACAATGACGTAGGAAGTGTCTTCCAATAACACAATTAATATCTCTACCACAATTTTAAGAGTTAGTTGTATGTTTCCTTTTCGTTTAATTTCATATGATCCGCCACCGCAAGATTATTATTTATTATTTTGTATTATTATTATTATTATTATTATTTTATTGTCATATCGCAATCCAAATACGTCCAAATTGATTTTGCGTCACAAGCATGAAATTTTATAATTCAATTCTTAAAAAGTTTTAATAATGATTATTATGCAGGGTGGCGCAATAGAACGTGCATATTTAAAAAGTAGATTAAAAAATAAATACAAAAGGTATGGTTAAAATAAATCTAAGGCATTATAGAGTAATAAATGGAGTTTATTTTTTAAAAATAACATCATCTAAATGGTGGCCCTCTCTACGACGGCACTCCTTTAACCGCAAACGAAAATTATTGAAAACTTTCTTCAGTAATACTGGTGTAATGGCTGCCATTTCACCACGGATATTCTCCTTGAGCTTAACGATGTTTCTTCGATTATTACTGTAGACTTTGTGATTGAGGTATCTGCTGTTTGATTTAGGGATTTTCACTGTTCCAGTAACGACAATTTTGACGGTTTACGAACCCATTCATAAGGAAGTGAGCCTCGTCAGAGAAAAGGATATTGTCAAAATTGGAAAATCGATTAAGCATTTCATTAGCAAATGCGAGCCTTGCTTTGAAGTCAGACTCTTTCAATTCTTGTGTTAATTGCAGCTTATATGGATGCAGTTTAAGATCCAATGTTAAAATTCGTTGGAAACTTCGTCGCGATAATTGTAAGACAGACGATCTCTTGCGAGTCGACATTTGTGGATTCCATAACTCTCTCAACATTGTCTTCGGTCCTAGATATTCTTGGGCGACCATTTGCTTGTGGTTTAAATGTTGAACCGGTCTCTTCAAAACGCTTTACCCATATTTTAATTAAATTAGCATTCGGAGCTTCACTAATTCGCCGTAGTCCATATTCAGCACAATATAGTCGCCTAGTAGCAATATATGAACGAGAGTTCTCGTAAAATGCGCGCACGCAAAATGCGCGACGCTTCCCGTCGAAGCGATTCATAGCGACTAAAACTCCATGAGCCCGCCAACACAACGATGTAGGCGCCCCCCCGCCCGCGCCTTTTCTACGCCGCAAAAAAAGATGATGCAATATGCACGTTCTATTGCGCCACCCTGTAGTAATTCATTTCGTAGGATCTGCCACAATTGACTAAATATTATAGATTAAAAAAACTAATTCCCTGCATCTTATGAATAAGACGTTTGAGAGCTTCTCGCATTCAGTAAGCTCGCACGCATCATCTTTTTAGACTCGCTCTATGGAACCTACGGTTTTATGACGATTTCGAACATCATAGTTTGAGAAGCATTATAGCATGTATTATAGATTAGCGTGTTACAAATTTGTTTTGGTTAGCCGGCAGCAGGCTCAAGAGGCAAATTTTAGCTATTTAATAGTTAATTTGCTGTAGCAAATATTCTGGTGACTAATAATTCCAGGTTTTATGCAGTTCGACATATACGCAAATACCCAATCAATTAAGCCATTCATTAGTTTTAAAATAAAAAGCCTTTCAATCCTAGTAGCGTAATTTAGCTCTTGCTCTAATAATTCCCTTTTCATTCCTAATCTTTACGTACCATAACTTTAATAGCGTACCTCGTAATCAGAATTAGTTTATAATGTGTGTATATGATGTACTGCACGGACTCAATCACGAGTGTATCCAGGCGTATGATGAATATTTAATTGCACTTTCATAGAATATGGTCATTATATAATAGTTCTCCACAAGGCATACAATTACACATTTTCTTGGAACAAGTGGACTAACGAAAGTAAAACCGAAATATAAAAGACTAAATCATCGTTGGCAATGTATAGGAGTGTCCGTGATTGTTTGTGTGTATGTGTATAATTGAAAAACAATCTACAATCACTCTATTTTTGATTATACAAATTATGATTTATTAATAACAAAACATTTTATTTGCATTCAAAATGTAAATTACTCTGAAATGTCATCTCCTCCTTATGGGCTAACTGCTGATTTACCAAGTATCCTCCTGGGCGACCATGGTGTTCATGGAAGTTTTAAATCAATTACCAGAAAATTTACTTTTACTGTGCAATTGTCTGGAGATGCTTAAGGATCATCATGCGATTGTTGCATGTTGCTTTAATTGAAATTTCTAAAACAATTTTTAAGATCGAAAGACGATACCAGGCGAAAAGGCTTTAGCATTTAATGGAATTATTTAACATCCCCCAAAACTAGAGTATCCATAACAGCAATACGACCAAACAACAATAACTCTTTTAATGGGATTCGAGAAAAACAACAGGATGTTTTTGGGTGTTGGTCGTTTTCTGCTGACAATTAGAAAATTGTCTAAAACATAAATCCTCAAAGCTGTTGTTGTTGTTGCTGCTGTTGCTCCTAGAAACACTCGGAGACTGCAAAATTAATTTAGTAAAACAAAAAATCAAGTTGTCACTTGAAACTGTTGCAACTGCAAATAACATTTTCTGCTAAATTGCCACAAAAGGACAAAAAAAAAAAAAAAGAAATCACAAATCCTTTCACTTAAATTGTTATCTTCGTTGTTATAAATGCAAATTTAAAGTGTATTGCAAAGTCTTTGCATAAACTATTTTCTCTAAGAATTCAATTTTTAATTCTTGTCTTTGAATAAAAGCCACAAATTTAAACACTTGAACGTGATAAATATTTAGAAAAGTATTCAGTTTGCTACGAAACACAGTTACACAAACACACACAAACACAGGCATAGACACATAATACACACAAACGTAAATGCACAGTAGATATTTTGAATTTTATGTGATTATTTTGGGCAACATTTTGCATAATGAACTAAACACAATATAAATCCTTTCTAATAGTTTAAATTGTTGTTCAAAAATATGCACAAAAAAAATTAAAAAAAAAAACAATGTTGAAAATAATTGATGTTTCATCGAATGCATTCCAAAGTAGATGTGCGAGGGTTGTGCTGCAACTACAATACTGGTGAAGAAAGTATTTGCACTTCCTTTTATGATGGCGCGATATCAAAGTCAAGAAATTTTGACTCTTTAAATCGATGCTGGGAAATATACTTTTGAGGGAAATAAAAGAGTTTCGATTCGAGTTCAAAAAATTATATAGTTTTATTGAATATTCTCAAAAGTGGCTTAACAGACGATGTTGCCGTGAAGATGCTTCAGGGAAAAAAGAGGACGAGGCCAAGTTGTTAGCAACCACGAAGACTATCGTCTTATTGTTTTAGAAAAAAATGACAGTTTAACTTCGAAATTACTATTTAGAATACTTGCCAGCTAGTTAAGTGATTTAACTGTTGTACACTTGTACGAGAACATAAAATTCAATAAATTCAAATAAATACAAATTTAAATTAGAAATTCATTCGCTTAAAAACAAAAAAAAAAGATATAAAAAGAAATATACATATTAATTCAATAAATAATGACAACTGCGTTAAACAACTGGTGTAATCAGTAAAAAAACTGGCTTATCCATATTCCAACCTAAATCATTAAATTCAAACAAGAAATCCTGGGCATAAGGAGGAGAGCCCCTCTTTATACGTTCTGTAAGCATGAAGTACAAAATAGTAGGTAAAGGGTGTCCCAACAAGAATGCAAGATTTAAATTTGGCGCCATTCGAAGTGTCATTGTTGGATATTTGAACAATTGTTATTGTTTGCTAGTAGAAGGTACGAGGTTAGTAAAAATGGAGCGCTACACGAATGAACAACGCATTCTCATGGTGAAATTATTTTATCAAAATCGTGAACGTTTTGCGGCTACAGTTCGCAAATTGCGATCAATTTGGGGTCACAATTATGCCTTGCTTGGTTTCAACAAATCGTAATAAATAACACCCACCTGGTCCCACCAAAGACAGAGCATAACCTTCGCAGAGTGAATATTCGACCGGGCTGACCCCATGGCTTCCTTTTGGTTTTTTTTTTTTTTTGGATTGCTGCAATGATTCCATTTTTCATCACCCGTTACAATACGATGAAGTAACCCCTTTCTTTTTTGTTGCCGAAGCAGTTGTTCACAGCCGGAAAACGACGCTCAACGTCCCTTGGCTTCAACTCACAAGGAACTCAAGTTCCTTGCTTTTGAAACATTCCCAACGCATGCAATCGCTTGGAAACGGCTTGGCGGGCAACTCCTAATATGGAAGCAAGCTGCATCTGCGTTTGACGCGGATCCTCATCAAGCAATGCCGTTGATTCAGTGTCTTCGAAGGTTTTTCGCCTTCCTTCATGCGAACGGTTGCCAACATCAAAATCACCATGTTTAAAGCGACGGGAGCAATCTCGACATGTTGTTTCACTTAAAGCAGCATATCCGTAAACGTTTCGAAGCTCTCGGTGAGCTTCAGCCGCCGTCTTTTTCCGATTGAAAGAAGAAAATCAATATTTCCCGCATATGACGATTATTTGGCACAAAACCATACATTTTCATACAACCAAAAGAATATGACGTCAAAAGGAAATCACTATTGTGTCGAGGCGGTATGTTTACCGCATGCCTAAGCATGGCTCAAAACGTTTAGGTTATAGCAGAATCGACTAGCACTTACAGCTGGCGCCATCTATTGACAAACAGCGGGAACTTAGTTAGACATCTAATAAGTATATCTAAAGCCAATAATTTCGATTGTACGCGGCTTATGATACAGAAATTATGACCAATTTCCGTTAAAGGTTTGTTGGCTAGCAATATTTTCGACAAATTTAGAAAATATATTAACCAACGAAAATCATGTTTTGAGTCAATAGAGAGATGACTTTAGTTAAACATTTTGTGTTAGATTGTTATACTAATATTGATTGATTTTGTTATCTGTTACAGTACACATTTCAATAAATGGAAAATCGACACTCAAAATTACCCTTTGTTATGAAAAATCGCTGTAATTTTGTACATTTTCATCCATATTTTATACTTTTCGAGTATTGCGAAACTCGTTTATTAGAGAAGGAGAATTGTGGTGATTCTTACGTTTCAACTTTAAAAATTTTGGTCTGTCCTAATATCTTTCCAACCCAAAAAAAACGTGAATTTCCAAAAATATATTCATGTTTGTAGGTCACTCTATAAAGAATGTGCGGGTACCAATATGCGTTATTCCAATTTTTACTTTCCCTGATGAGAGATAGTAATAGATTTTAGCTCTTTTAAAATCTGATTCTACCCCTAAAAGTGCTGTTTCAAAAAAGTGTCTTCCTGTCGCGCGCTTACCCTGCACTCAACAACAATATGCACTCCTACTTTCATGACTTCAGCTTTAGACGATATAGCTGGACGGTGTTATGTTATTCAGTAAGTCAACTAGTAACGCTATCATTCTACATACAAATAAATTTCACAATAATCGAATAACCGATTATATTAAAAAGCAAAATGGTTTCACATAAAAATACTCTTTACACATGCGAAATTAGATAGTTATCACAGGACCCCTCTATAATAGAAAATAATAAACGTGCATTTTGATTGTTTTATGAATTGTAATTTTAATACATGCATAAAGTATTTATGTAGCTGCAAATGAAATTATTTTCTAATTGTTTTTGAATGATATTTTAATACCTAAAGTATCTAAATTGGAGATATAATCGGGCATAAAACGATGCTAGATCAATCTTTATTGACACACTAGACAATGTTGTACAAGCATTTAATGTAATAAAGAACAACGTAGAAGCGGCTGCCAGTGGAGGTGATTGCAAAAGTGAGGTGGAGTGTAACGTACGACTTGTGTTCATAAAATAAGGTGAAATTTCAAATGTCCTTGGCTACGTACGAGTACATTCGACTTTCGATTATAATTTTTTTTTTTTTTTATGTTGGTATACTCGTCTGGAATATATGTTGACGATTTTATCCATATAGCATGTTTAGTTAGTGTGTGAGAGGCATAAATAAGACAATTTTTTTGCAAGTTCGGCGATTTTCTGCTATCGTAAAAAATGGATCAAAGAAGTTGCATCAAATTTTGCGTAAAAAATGGACTTAAGTGCTCAGAAACACTTGAAATGTTGACAGTGGCATACAGTGAGAGTACTCAGAGTCAGTTTTTTTTTTTTAACACACCTCGTATATCTGTGTGAAAAAATCGAAATTCTTCTCTTGCCAATTTTAAGTTACAATTTCATTACAATTTGGTACCCTAACTGACAAGAGAATTCATAGTTTAATTTTTGGAAAATTTTCGACAGTCCGAGAAATTTAGAGACTTGAGATGAAATAACGTACTCTGACTAGTCCTTCAATGGTCAGTAAAGTCGCATAGCATATGCGGATAAAATGTGGCTAAGGAAAACCGACTCTTTGATAAAAGAAGCTATACATTTTAATCAGCTGAGCTAAACTATATCAATATCACTATCTGTGTACAAAATCGAAAGTAATTTATTGTCAATTCCAACTTAAAATTTCATTAAAATTTGGCACATTAACTGACAAGTGAATTCATAGTTTAATATCTCCGATAATTCTTGGTATTCCAATAAATTTAAAGACTTGAGTATAAAGAAATGTACTCTGGCCAGTTCCTGAACGGTCACCTAGCATCTGCAAAAAAAAACATATGTGGCTGAGGAAAACCGTCCCTCTGATAAAAGAAACGATACAATTTAATCAACTCAGTGAACCGAAAAGTAAAGTGCTCCAAAGGCACTATATGTGTGAAAAAATCGAAATTATTTTCTTGCCAAGTTAAATTTCTTCTTTCTTTCCTTAACTGACAAGTGAATTCGTAGGTATTCCGAGAAATTTAAAGACTAGACTATGAAATAACTTACTCTGACTAGTCCTTGAATTTGCTGCAAATATGTAGCTGAGGAAAACCATCTCTTTGATAAAGGAAAAGATTATAAAAAAATCGCGAAATTGAGGATGTAGAGTAAAAGTGTCATGTGAGACCTTAAGGATTTACTAAAAGCAAAATGTACAAATTATGGAAATCTGGTCACAAATACGAAGATCGTTTGGCCTGCTGAGAAAGGTATTTAAATTCAATATCATCCCATATATGAAAACTGAAACCTATTTTATCCGACCTGATAGTATCCTTTCAGTTCGGTATTAAATCCCAAAATTACAACTAATCATATATTCAAATTGCCACATATTCTGGAGAAGAACCTCAAAAACAACGACTGGTATAATATTTTCGTGATAGTAGATCCGCTTTCGATATTTCCATACCTGAAGCCATGGCTGAGTTCGTTATCCTTGCGAAGTTGACACCGCTACAGAATTCTCAAGGAAGGTAAACAGAAACCATAAGTTAAATGGGGACTTTAAAGGGCTATAATCTATTGTGTGGCCTCCTCAACACATTAATTTCAATTTCAAATTTATTTATTCTTAATCGTTAAGCCCTTCATAGGCCAATAGTGTTAAGTTTGAAACACACAATGTTAATATTCGTTTTAAAAATCAATTTAGCAATAGCAATCGCAAGAATGTAAAATTCTTGCCTCTGTTATTGGGAATTAATTCACAAGAAGCACAAATTAACGCAATTTACTTAATATTCTTCATTGCCAGCAAATCCTTATCTGATTGTACTGGTTTTGATAAGAGATTAATCCAGGTTTAATCTCTGGCGGTGTTGTTGTGATACAACTTAGTAGAGAGATAGTGGAATGTATATAGGATTGGTTTGGAGTTGATTAATTGAGGGTCAATTCTTACGAGCCAGGCAGTAAGTTCTGGGCTAAAGAATTGGCGGGTTTAGAATAATTGCATAATTTCTCAGAGTTGAGAAATTATACAATAAAAGATTAATTGTAGATTAAAGATTAAGATTTAATATATATAAAATATATAAAAGAGGGAGAGATAGAAAAAAAGGCAAATGAATTAGAGTTAATTCAATATGTTTATTTTCTGAGATTAAGATGCTCACCGTGCGAGTTGTGCTGCAAAAGTGGCTGATTTTGAATTATCAACTTTGCTGGTAAGATTGGATTTTCCATTTTTCATATTTTCTGCAGCTTACAGTAAATTATTCACAATAATTATTGGGATATTTATCGATAATTACTTAGATGGGTTTTAGATAACTTAAATAAGAGCGTTATCTTTTATAATATTTAAATTTTATATTTTCATTAAATTCAAAATTATTTCATTAAACTTAAAATTAAGTATAAACTGCTAAATAAGCACAAGTAGCCATTGGGAACATATTCTGCAAAGAATACAGGCTTGTGTCTTATTAATCAATTCATTAAATGATCTACATTTAGTTGATTTCACATTCGGCATATTGATGATAAGAATTCGAAGGAAGTACTAAACAGAAGGTCAATCATCGTTGCAAATACAGCTGCCAAAATGCCGCAGCGAAAGTAATACGCAAACCGCACACAAGTTTTTAATTAAATAAAATAGTTCTCACTACATTTTGGATGGACTTCATTAAATTTGTGAGCGCTTTAAATTGGTCAAAAGCTTTTGATAACAATTTTCCTTGTAAACAGTTGTTAGATAAAGAAAATGACAATGAACAGCAAATATATATGCTCACGATCACTCAAGCATAGCGTTGCCACATTTTTTAAATTTAATTTATTTATTATTATTATTATTAATTTTTATTATTATATTTTCATTTGTTTACTATTATTATTATTTAAATTTAATTTAGATTTATCAAAAGAATATAAAAAATTTCTCTCGTTATACTTCATTACATTTACATTACATTTCACCTCAGTGACGTGTGGGTAAACCTCAACATAGGTTGAGCTAAAACTGTGCCAGCTGCATATTCTAGCCCATTGACAAATTTTCGCACATGTCTTGCAATCTTCCTATTATAAATTATACATAGTTATCGAATCAAAGTTGTCTATGGCAATGTTGTACTGTGTAAGACCGAATACCAGGCCATTCAACTTAGCGGTATTCCAGCTTTATTATAAATATTGCTTAATGTAATAATTTCTTTCAACATGAATTGATTAATGGTTGATTTTCGGTTTCCTATTAACGATTAATTAACCATTGTCAAAACATACGATCAATTGGATATGTTTTTTTAATTTAGTGTACCCTTAAGCGCTCGTGAAAGCACACAACAACCCTCTATGATTTACAACGAATGTTCTGCAATGACAGTAACTATTGGGTGGTTTTTTAATCGTAGTTTTTTTTTTTTTTTTTGTAATCCAATAAAACACTCAAATTTGCTTCACATGTTAAAATTTTTTATTGGAATCGATAAATTGGTCTTTGCCATTTAATTTTTAAAGATCATTTCATGTAAATGTTGTCCGCGACTCCGTCTCAAAATGTCCATTCGGAAGGTTCAATTTTTTGTCACTTTTTCGGCCATTTCGGCCTGTATTCCACGAATAACGCGTGTTATGTTATCCTGTAAGACTTCAATAGTGTTTGACTTGTGCACATAGACTAATGACTTGACATAACCCCACAAGAGACAGTTAAGAGGCGTTAAATCGCAAGATCTTGGGAGACAACTCACAGGGCCAAATCGAAAGATAAGCTGATCCCTCAACATATCCATGGTTTCACGAGCTGTATGGCATGTTGCACCATCCTGATGAAACCAAATCTCAACCAAGTCCAATTCAGCCAATTGGCGCAAAAAAATCGCGTATCATGGCTCGATATCGTTCGCCGTTAATGGTGACGTTTTTTCCACACCATACTGTCGTTTTTTCGAGATGCATCGGTAATTCTTGTATGGCATGTGGCTGTTCATCACTCCAGATGTGACAATTTTTCCTGTGTACGTATCCGTTGAGCAAGAAATGAGCCTCATCGCTGAACACAATTTTTTGATAAAACTGCGGATTTTAATTGGGCTTTTGTAAGGGCCATTCACCAAAAATTAGACGTTGTGGTAGGTCATTCGTCATTCCGTGATGAAACGGCAGAGTGTACTGTACACTTTTCACTTTGACAGATGACGTTTGAACGCCATTACCAACCAGTGCTGCCAAGCTGAAAAAATTAAATCTTAAAAAATCACCCAGTACAAATAAAGAAAAATTTTTCAGCATGTTTTTTTTTTTATACTCAATACTTAGTTTGATGGTTAAACAAATTGTGAACAAAAAAACTTTTTTCGCTTGTAGCTAAGTTGTATTGATTTGTTTATGTTGACCACAGCTCAATAGTTTTACTATTATTTTGGTATAACATATTTTATTTTAATATTTTTAGTTAACATTTTATTAATATTATTATTATTATTTAATTATTACATATTATATATTATTATTATTTAATATTTTATTGCAAAATTCTTGTCTTTTTCAGGCCACTTGTTAACCAACGAGTTTGAAATGTCTGTACAAAATTTCTATTTCTTTTGCCAAACATCGACTAGAATCCACACTACTCTACAAGAAAGTTTTAACATGTGTGGCAGTTTTTGCTTCCTGTACATCATTATGGTGATCTTTCTGAATAGCAATTTAAACATTTCCTAACCAGCACATCCCTCAGGTAAGCAGAGACATTTCTTTTATACTTTTTGCACATACCGAGTTGTATTCCTAAATCTTGATTTTTGTATTATAATATTTGTGAATCCGACGATGTCAGATTTGAAGGGTTTCTAATACTTTTTAAATGGTTTTACAAATCTGTGTTCTTGTAATAGAAATCCTTTCCGTTTTTAATGTTCTCATGTATGTTGAGAACGTAATTAGCGATTCATTCATTCAATCCAATTTGTAGGTCATGGCGTGAGACCATTTAATTGTGTCACATTAAGCCCAAGACTAGAAAATTGAATGTAAACTTTGCATACAAAGAAAGGGACTTGTCTTCTATTAATAACTGTGCATGTATGTCAATTTAAAACGACTGCACACTCATCGTGTTTTTGTTCAACTCCACCGCGTGTATTTAATATGCTATTCAAAGGGTTTGGTCATGGTATTAGTATCATTTAAAGCTGCAGTTAATTAAATACCACAAACATAGATAAGCACTTTTGCCGCTCACACTCGCATAAGCTCTCTAACTTATTTGGATTATAAACATAAATGCCACTTACATTAATACATACGAGTAAGGGTACATACACACACACACACACACACAAGAAACCCATAGACTTTGCACACTCAAACACACAATCTGGTCGCATTCTAAAAAAAATATAAATAAAAATCACAAAATGAACTCATTAACCCACAAAGTGTTGGTGAAACATATAATTTACACAATTATTGCTTTATGCGAGTATGTATGCTTGTTGTATCCTTTCTTTTATCCTTTTTTATCTAGCGTACAAAAAAATTCAAAAATAAAAAAAAAAAACAAAAGAAAGCAAGAACGGCAACAACAGCCATCATTGTAAAATGGCATTAATGCACATTTATAAAAAAAAAAAGAAAAAATAACAGACAACGAGTAGAGCATTAACAACGGCCAGCAAGAAAGCTAACAACCAAAACTACTTTTGTACATTCACTAAATACTCAGAGTACTTGTACTTAGTAATGTACGTGTACAACTACATACAACCGTTGCAGTGCGTTCTTTTTTTATTTTTGTTTTTGTTATATTGTGGTAGCAGTAGTTGTTGTGGTTATTGCTGACATTTTCCAAACATTAAACTTTTCAAACAGTGAAATGATTTGAGAACCAACCTAACAAATGAGTGATGGTTACGGAAGGGATATGTAATTAATAGACCTCTTTATGTGACCTAACGTGACGTTCGTAGGATAAATACAGGGTAGTGCACGAATCGTGCTACAAACACAATGTCAGTGCGAATGGGAGCCGTTGTTTAAAGATGTTGAAGGAGTTTTTTTTACCCAGAATTGCGCCGAAGATGTATCCGCTGGTTCCAACAAGATAGAGCAACTACAGACATAACCAGATCGATTATGGCGGAGCTCCAACGAAAATACCCAAACAAATTAATATTCAAAAAATCCAGAAGCATTTCGCTGGCCACCAAGGTCTTGGGACCTGACTGCACCAGATTTTTTTTATGGGATTATGTCAAGCAAAAGGTATACAAAACGAACGAACGAAACGAGGAATTTGATTGAATCGTACCAGTCCATTAAAACAATAACACTGGCCAACAAGGTTTTGGACTGGGGCAACCAAATATCTATCCTAGGGCAATTCGGTGGGCTGAATTCGAATCTGTAATTGGGTTCTCTCTATCACGTCAGATTTTTGAGATACAAAAAAAAAAAATGTTTTTATTAGTTTTTTACATAAAAAAATCATTAGGTTATTTAAAAATCAATGAATTTTCAAAAATGAATGGCGTTATTTGATCGTCTTCGTTTATATTTTGCTGGTTCAGTTTCACGTATTAGAGTCCAGAAATAGTTCACCAGCATTCTCTGTACCCAAACACTTGATAACTTTTTTTCAAATTTCATTAAATCTTGGTGAGCAATTGATATGGATAGTTTTCCATTCTAACGAAAGAAGAGCCTTTAAGAGCCATCAATAAATAACCTCCATTCAATTTTGTCATATGGTTGGCCCATTTTTTGAAATAAACTATCAACATCAATACAGTGTAGAATAGAGTGTTTCTTTTCAAATTATGCAGCCAATTCCAAGCTTCTATCTCTATAGATTCCCCAACTGCAAGACGTTTCCACTACTACATGCGTGAAGCTAGTAATTCTGCGTCTTGCTTCGTTAACTGTAAATCCCGAATTGTGTCATTCAGTCACTAAATGGCGTTCATCATCAGCCTGATACAAACTACCACTGCCGGTGAAAGATGTTTCGAACTCACTGCTCGGAATGACAGATAATGGATCATTCGGTGGACGTCAAACTGATTTGGGAACCAATGGCACATACGCGTAAGTAATATTTTTTCGATTTTTTATATTAAATCCAGTAACTTTTGTTGAACAGAAATAGCAATCGGTTTGGTGGTTACTTGACTGTCTCCCAAGTATGTACTGGAATTGAAAACTCGAAATAGATCTTCTTGCCACTTGACATCTTGACACTTGCATAAAGCAGTTCTGCAGCTATTGCAAAACATTGTCAGTGTCCACGGTTTGTTCAAGTTTTTGACAGCGAAACCAAAATAATGTAAATATGCATATTTTAATGATTTTGATATTTCATATCCTTTTTTTCCAACCAAATATTCACCACGCACAAAGTAAAAATAGCTTGAATCAGTAACACACGATCTCCCTGACATGCTTAAACGCTACGCTATTATGAAGATCTAGAATGAATGTGATCCTCTCTCATATTAATAATTGTGAAATTGTAGCATTCGATATTGCCAGCATTCGATAAAAAATAAACAATCTTTATGCCAGATTCGAATTCAGCGCACCCAGATTATTTAAAGAAACATTCCTCGTTTCTGCTGTAATTTTTTTTTTTTTTTTTTCAAATTTGTAGACCAGTGTAATTGAGGCGATCCCGCAATGAATAACTTTTTGATCGGGTATTGCATATGCGTGAATGAGTATAGATGTCATTTATGATCTATCATCTCCAAACCAATTAGTCATATAAAATAAAAGTAAAATTTCCAGACAAAAAAAGAAAAAAAAAATAACAAATAAATAAATGAATAAATGAAATTCTATGAGTTGAACTGTGATCAATTAATTAATTAATTAATTCAATTTGAGAATGAAATATTTATAGAACTAGGAGAGGTAAATTTTCCATAAGTATGAACTCTCGGTCTGATGGATACCCTTTATGTATGTTCTTGCGACAAAATAAAGCTTTTATCTGACCACATAAAGAGTTTCCGATCTTTCAATTACTGGTATACGAGTACATCGTGTTGAACTGTGTTCAATTATATCTGTTTGAACTTGTAAATGAAATATTTATAGAACTAGAAGAAATAAGTTTCTCGTCAATCAGGAAGACGTCATCTCCCATCAAGACAATGCCCGCCCTCACACTGTCTTGCGGACGAGTCAGAAACTGTCAGAGGGTAGGGTAGGTAGGTAGGAAGTTTTGCCTCACCCACCGTACTTGTTAGACCTCGCCCCATTCGACTATCACCTATTTCGAAATCTGAGCAACCACTTGAAGGATTTGAATTTCCATTACGACGTGGAAGTGAAAAATCGAATTGAACGCTTTTGTCAGAAAAACCACGCGAGCTTTATGAGAGAGGAATAAAAAAGCCTCCAGAGAGGTGTGGAGAAGTTAATAAAAAAAGGGGGGAAATTTTATAACAGATTAAAATAATTGTTTTCCTGTGTATATATTTGGAAGTAAATTTCTTTTAAAAACCGAACGAACTTCTCGGATCACCCGATATATTCGATTGTTTTTAGTATTTCCATTGTGATGGCTGTACGTATGAATAAACAAATGATGTAAATCTAAATGCATGTAAACATTTAGCGCCAAGACAATTGATTATAGTACAAACAATACGTTACAAGGTTTTAGTCCTTATGAACCCATTCCTCTTTCTATATGTGAAGAGTTCCATCAATGCGCTGGCTGATATTTCAAACAGTTGAATAATAGACAAATCCAGGAAAATTTTTCAAAAAAAATCTTAAGACTTGTTATAAAATAGTAGTTCCCATTAAGTAAGTCGAAATAGTAAACTCATGCATAAGTTCGCCGAATAAAAATCGTTTTCTTACCTTTCTTTTGCAACTTGTAAGTGATTTTTCTTTATATTGGTGCGCAACTAAGTTCACGCTGTTCTTTTTTATGAAAATGCAACTTTATTATGAAAACATGTTTACAAATGATTCACTGAAAGTATTATCCATCGCCAACGCTTTTTTCTTTCTGGCAAAACTCGAATTCCGTCACGATAAAACTGTTCATATTTTGAGGCCATTCCTTATATCGTCATATGAGTCGAACTGCTGGTCAGACGACACACGGATCGAACGGGACAAGTGATAATCGGACCGCGCAACATCTGGAGAATATGGCGGATGGGGTAAGACTTCTCATTTCAGTCTTTCCAGGTAGGTTTTAATTGGCTTGGCCACGTGAGGCCGAGCACTGTCATGCCGAAGAATCACTTTTTCGTGCCTCTCCGCGTATTGTGGTTCTTTCTCGCGCAGAGCTCAGCTTAGTCGCATTAATTATAGTCGATACCGATCCCCAGTGATGGTTTCGGTTTGTTTCGACAACTCGTAATAAATAACACCGACCTGGTCACACCAAATATAGATCATAACCTTCGTAGCGTAAATATTCGACCGAAGCGACGCCGTAGAAGCACGACCGGCCAGTCCCCATGACCTCCTTTTCTTTGGATTGCCGTAATGAATCCATTTTTCGTCACCTGTTACAATACGATGAAGAAACCCCTTCCTTTTTTGTTGCTGAAGCAGTTGTTCACAGGCGAAAAACGTAGTTCAACGTCCCTTGACTTCAACTCATAAG